>JANHGN010026943.1:0-39572 GCA_024605025.1 Megaceryle maxima
CTGTAGGACTGTATACTTATCCCCGTTGAACTTCATTTGATTCCCCTTTGTCCAGCTCTCCAGTCTGTCCAGATCTCACTGGATGGCAGCACAGACTGCTGGTGTATCAGCCAGTCCTCCCAGTTTCATCAGTCTTTCCTATTCTTGTGCCAGGCACAGAAAGCTATAGTGCCACAAGCCCAATTATATATCGTTTTTCCCCTGGGGCTGCCATTTGCCCTCAATGAGCAAACAAACTCAGCTTTCAATTAAAACTAAATCCATAGGATGTTTCTTGCTGTTACAGAAGACAAAAAGCTCCAGAATATCTAGAATAACATAGATCCAAACTGCTTTATATTTACAGTTGCTTAAGTTTGGAGATGAAGTTGACTCAGGACTTTCTGTGCTTGACGTCGCAAAGTCCACCAGCTTATACTAGCTGGGTTGTTCTTCATGCCTCAGCCTCTGGATATTTGTCTGCTTCACTCCAAACATGTATCCCTGCAATGCAGGTTATAGGTAGGATGCACTGTTATTTGTTTCTTTTTTTTTTTTTTTTTTAATTTCTTGTTATATCCTATTCCATTTAAACTTTATATCCTATTTTTTTTTATCAGAACAATTGCCACACCTTTAATGACACAGGATCTTATTATGCTAAAAGCCCCCAAACCACCCAAGCAAATTTTGAAGTTTATTGTCAACTTTCATGAGAGAACTTGCAGACAGAGCAGGAAAATGCAGTCAGGTGTGGGAACCTGATGAAGAATACAGAGAAATGTTAAATAAATTATTACTTATGCATTATTAAAAATAACAGTCACACTTCTATAGATCCTCTCAGATAATGAACTGAAAGTCATTTATAATTAATTTATAACTAATTTCAAAACTCCATGAAGGAATAATGCCACGTTGTTTTTATGAGCAAAGAGCTGAGATATTGAGAAGTGTTTAAAGTCATGTAGACCCCCTCCTTGAATAGCAACAAGGAGTTTTTCCCAAAGGGTGCTCTACCAGGTAAGTAAGGTGGGCAGGCATCCCCCTTGGTTTTTTTAAACTCCTGGAGCTGGGACCAACTGTCTTCAGTTTGGCTGTAGTCTGACCCAATGGGGTCTTTCAATTTGATCACTGAGGCACTGACCCAGCATCCCTAACTCTGTGAGACACAGGCTGTTGAACCCATCATCCCAAATACTGGAGTTGCCAAAAAGACATCTCACAAGCCAAAGCTGTTATAGTTCTCTGAGGGCTCCTGTCACTGTTGTTGAAGCCTGAAAAATTGTAATGCTGCACAGAAGAGGAAAAAAGAGGCCTCAGTGCACAAATGCTGATTTAACTCATGGATGGGGGAGCTGCAATTGCTGAGACTGAAAGCTGTTACACCATGTGCTGACGGGAGGCAGCATGACAGTACTTGTCTGGTCTGCTGACATGCAGAGAGGAAAGTGTTCATCTGCTGCTGAACCCAGTGAGAAAATTAAAATCTTACCTCAAACTATTTTCTAACATGTTATATTCCAAAAAAACCCAATGACATTTACTGGCATACTGGTAACATGAACGTTACACATAACACAACTGAGTTGTTGTCAGAGCTGAAGTCAACTGTGCAGCCCAGATTATTTCTGCCTTTGTAGAGTTCATTGCAGAGAGTGCTGTGAGAAGCAGTATTTCATGAAATGGCATGGTTAGAGAATCTGAGCCCCACAAACCCAGGAAAGTATTATTTGCCTTCCTCTGCTTGGGTTTGCAAATGCAGGTGTTTCTTTTTCAGCCTTATTTTATTTTTCATTGGCAATTGAGTCAAATTGCACTGTACACATGCCATCCTAAAACTGTATTCCTTATCAGGCAATGGCAATCTTTCTGTGAAGCAGAACTAAATATTTCCTTACATTATTATCCTTGCCCAGATGAAGGTGTGTGCTGCAGTCAGTACTTCTGCACCTGCTCACCGTGTCATGCAGGGAGCAGTAAGGTCCTGGAGGCAGAAAATGTTATTTTGGGTTATGTACTTTAGTTGTATATCTTTTTTTTCCCTCCTCCTAAAATTTGATTTATTATCTAGTTCTGTTTCAAAGAGGCAATGAATTTCTGCATTTAAAACACTTTCCCAGAAAGTAGAGGGCTTTCTTGATAAAGAGACAGGTAGGAAGAATCTGTTCCCTTTCAAATCTCCGAAAATAAAGATCCTGGCAAATTATCATTGCTTCCTTCTCATTTTACTTCTGTTCAAGATGTTCCAAAGGCTTATTATGCCTATCTTGGGCAAGAAATGTGCAGAAGTTGCCTCTAGTGTTGTTCTGTGAAGGGCCTGGGGTGTGTAAAGGAAGAGGATGATCATGATGAATGTCATTCTTCTCCTGGGGCTGCCAAGCTCCCTTCACAGGTGAGAGCCAAGCAGTGAAAACAGGAGATTTACTACTGAGATAGTGGATAGAAAGGTTGTCAGGACTCCAGCTGCTAATGGATGAACTCTGGTTCTTACAAGAGTTTGCGTATTTTGTGACTGTGAGTTTTAGCTACACTAAATATATGGTTTTCTTCCTCAAAGCACTGTTGTCTTTGTAAGAAGTACTTTGTTACCTCTTGTCCTGCAGCCCTCTACTGTCATAGGGGTTAAATATGATACAAAAACTGCCCATAATGTGGATTATGTGAAGATTTAATGAATATTGTGATATTCTTATTAATCTAGTGAATTGCTGACTCCTATCTGTCTGTGTGGAAGAGCATGAAGAGAGGAAATCTGTTATGAATGACCATATGAATAATTTATTTGACACAAACCTATTTTGTATCTTGACAAAAATCTTGTGTCCCTTTGAAAGCAGAAGTTCCCGAGGCAGCATGGTTTGCCTCTAGGGCAATATACTTTTTTCTTATCTTCATTTCACATTTTCTAGGAACAATCTTATTTACTGTATCAGAATTCATCATTAATAATCACTTGTCAGGAATTTTTTTACTCTACCTGTAATTATTTTGCCATTCTGCATTACACATTTCCAGAGTTAACAATAGATTACTTATTCCATATTTTGTAATAAAGATATGGTGAGAAAACATTTATGTTTTGTGAATAAACAGAATGGATGTACAACAGAAAGATGTACAGGTTTGGGATTTGTTGCATTTTTACCAAGTGAAAAATGGCATTAGGATTAGCAAGGAAATATTTGCTGAAAATAAGAAAAGGTTACCTCAACATTTTTGTAGTTACAAGATGGTATTCAAAAGAGGTATTTTTATACCCATCAGGGATATGTCAGGGTTTATGCAGATTTGACATTTTCTCCTTTCTTCTCTATTTGTATCTGGAGCCCAGGGTGCTCTCTCTAAATATCTCTGTCTGGGCAGCTGTTGATTCAGGCCCTGTGGATAAATAAAATGAAGAGGATCTCCTGAATGATAAAAAAAGAAATGCTATTTGATCTGAATCCTGACTTGCCATTTGTGATGTTAGCGTTATCTTACTTAAACAAACAACCTCTTCTCCCTCCTTGTGAACATATTAGCTTTTCACTTGCAAAAGCTTCAGCAAGTGAACTTTCCTGACATTAATGGGAGGTGATGGCAGGCAAGGGAGGATGCTGCCTTTGTCCAAGAGAAGAACTGTGAGCCCAGCATGCCCGCAGCACTCCTGCTTCCTGCATAGCTTTTATTCTCCTAGTGTGAGTGTTACTGAAGGAAACCAAAGGCAAAATCCCTTAAGAGTTCAGTCCTGTCATCCGCCTGCACACCGAGTCTCATCATTGTTTAAGAAGGACTATTCACACAAAAAATCTAGTGCTTACCAGGTGCAAGCATTGAAAAAGGGGGTCAGCTGACAGAAAATGCATTCATTTATAATAATAATAATAGCAGCAACAATGCCCTTACCTTTTATTTTACATATATGGGCATGGAGGCACAGAAAAGCACGTGTTGAAGCTGAGAACCAGCTGGGGTTGCAACTTGGGTGCTCCCATTTTCAGGTCTCTTTTCTAATGACTAGACCAAAGTACCTGATCCCAACATGTCATTGTTACCTGATATTCTTTATCAAGAGTGACTAGAAGTTGTTAGGAGAGGTTCCTCCCATAGCTCTTTGAGGTTGAGGTATGCTCACTGACCCTCAGTCATATTTGCACTGCCTCTTGAGAAACATCAGTTTAGATGCACATTCCTCAACTGACAGGTCAGGGGCTGTGTTTGTATGATCTAGCTCACCTGACCCCTTTTATACATCCCACTAACATGTTTCAAGGCTGCCACACTAACTGCACCCTGTACCAAAGTTTTAGCTCCTGTTCCATTGGACAGTCCAAGCCTAGGGAGGAAAGAGGAGAAAAGAACAAAATCATAGAGACAATATGCCACGCCACTGTGCAGTAATAGGAAAAACTGGATACCAAAAGCTGATAGTTATTTTAAGGTTGAAACTGCTAAGAGTATCAGAAAAAATGCTGAGAAACTTCAGCATCTGTTGGCCTCCGCAGGAGCAGAGACACTCATCTTCTCTCAGCTGATGTTAAGCATTCATCAGGATCACCCTGATAATGAGCTCAGACAAATGCATGATCCTTGGCTGGCACAATGTAGGGAGACCTGAGAGCTTCCAAGCAGAAAGTGGAATCGAATCAGCTCAGAAGCTGCTGCTGATGGTGAAAGAGCTACCTGCAGCACCCCAAGAGAGTATGTGTGTGGTGGGAGAGAAAAGGGGTAAACCAGGGATCTTCATCATGACAATTTGTTTTCAGTAATCTCTTCAGGTCTTCCTATTCCCCTTTGTTTTTTGCCAGCTAAGAGGGATGTGCAGGTCGTGGGGAGGTGAGTGTGCTGATTTTTAGGTAGATCTGGAAGGACTCTTGTGTTTAGTGTTTCCTCATTAATGCTTCTGAAGGACACACTTCTGGCAGATCAAAGTACTTAAATAAGCACCACTTCAGATCTGTTCAGCACTTACTCTTCAGTATTTGAAATCAGAAAGAAACTTCCAGGTCCTCTCTTTGATCCAGAAGATATTTGGTAGAGTAATGTTGTTATTGTCTGACTTCTGTTCAGATCAGTCTGCTCTTTTACCTTCATCCAACATTATTCAGTTTAGTCACCACACTTTCTTTTCATGTGCCCTGTGCTGACCCTATGCTGAGGACATGGTCCATGCGTAACTGCTCAAAGCACTCTCCATCTCTTTTACACTCCACCCTTTTCACACTCCATCCCATTCCCTTCTGCTAGAGGGAACTCACTGCCACATGGCCTCCAGCAAGTCTCATTGTTCCAGTAGGGGCCCAAAGTACCTGTTCGCGTGTCTGCAATTTCCCTTAGTCAAATGAATATTTGATAGAATATGGAAATTACTCATGAGGATGACACTTAACATGGTTATCAAGGCACTGTCTGTGAACTTGGCAGTCCTATGTCCTATTTTCAGTACAATCCCTTCCTTCCTATATTCTCTCAGTTCTTTCTGATACTGTTTATGATCTCTGTCCCCCAGCACATCTGCAGCATGCTGCCATGTTAAGATCCCTTCCCCCTAGCATTGCTTCCTCCATGGTTCTTAGCTGCTTGTTGGTGTGATGTACTCCCTGGCTGCCAGCTGGCTTGTGTTTGACTGTCTGCTGCCATACAAGGCTACATAAACAAAGTTCTTGCTAGTGGTGCAGACAGACCTTTCACCTTATCTGGGTCCCTTTTGGCCCATGATGGTGGTGTGAGCTGAAGCAATAGAAGCACAGGATACCCTTGGGCAACATAAGCTCCCCTGTAGGGTACAGATAAACAACCTTATGCTTGTCAAGGGACCTCCTGTGCCATCTGACAGGTCCAGCTTTCTGTTTGTGGCATGTAGCATCACAAAGTGGAAAGCTATGGTTTTAGTGCTGTAAATGCACAGTGAACAATGCACTACAGAGGAGATGGGTCTCAATGTGTCCAAATGGCATGTCTCATGCTTAGCAGGGGTGATTTGGCAGCATGAAAATATCAGGAAAGATTAAGTAATCTGTGTTGCACCATACATTTTAGAAACTGAGAGACTGAAAATATTCTGGAGTTTCCAGTTTGTTAGAGCAGGAGACAGTGGAGACAGACAAAAGTAAATACTGCTCATGTCTACTGTTGTGATCTTCTAAACATCCAGACACAGGAAAAGGACATCAGATAAAATATGGGTTTACAGGCTGGAGAAAGATGAAATTCTTGTTGGTCAGCATGATCAATTAAATGAAATCTTATTTGCTTTTCAAATGTGTGCATATGACAAACCAAAAGCATCCAGCTGAAAAGCCCAACCAAAATGGACTGTTCTGTGTTTCTCTCTAAGCAACTGGCAAATCTGAACCACTTTTAGAGTTACTGGTGACTGTGTGGCAAAGCTGGCCTGATATGATGATAGCTTGAGCAGATGTAGCTGAAGATTTTTTGAGGAATGAGTTTCTTTGGGAAAAGCCAGACTTATGCAGTCAGCAGCTGGAGGACGACAGGAATGCTCTTGAGGTCATATAGACCAAACTGCCTGGAAACAGAACATGAACTCATGCAGAGTGAAAGTGCATCATGGCAAGATGAACACATGCTGAGAGAAAAGATGAAACTAGGTCATAAAAACAGAGAAAAGTGGAGAAACCACACTTATTATTTGTTAATGATTCCTAGGTTGCTTGGTAGCTCAGATCAAGTGTCTGATCCAGAGATGGATTTCACAGTGATCAGGACAACTTTTGTTTACCACTGACTTTTAAGAAAAAAAAAATTACATTTTTCAAACCCTATTCCAGAAAGTAAAAGTATATCTTATGTCATCTGTAATGTGCCAGTCTGCTCCAGCCACACAGCCAGGCTGTAACTCCCAGGAAAGGGTTACAATTCCCTTTCCTTATCTCACTGGTAGCAGTGTGCCTGCTAAGGGAAGTAAGGAGCCTTCTGAACCTTTCAGAGCTATGCAAAGCCCTGGGGCACCCACTTCTCAATAACTTTCTTTTAAAGGTAAGACAAGCCTTAAAACAACATCCTGGGATGTCTGTTGAGGTTTTTATCTAGTGTATCTTTGCCTTCTTAAAGTTTAATCAAAATGTGACTAGAGACGTTATATCATACTGAAGCTTATCCATGTAAGAGCAGCTCTGTCGTTGGGAGCACCACAGGGTGGTTGATTTCTTCTTCCCTAGTGAGGTGTATTCAGCTGTCATTTCTCAGTAGTTACAAGGAGCTATGTACTGTTTCATTGATGTAAGTAGTTTCATCACCTAAGTAGAGATGAGGAAATTGGTCCAAACCCCTGAAATCAGGATTACTGAAAAAAAGTTGTTCTACTACAGGTATAATCAACTGATGGGGAGCACACCACTGAAAAACAAAATAGTGACCATATATTTAGAAGATTGCGATTTTATCTGAATCCTTAATTATTCATTTATGGTAATTCACAGGAATAAAAATAGTCTAGGGTTACGTTCCTAAATTAGCTTTTGGGTTTTTTTATCTTATATACAAATGGTCTCTTAACTGAAGTGGTTATACATCTGGTTAGGATGATCTATTGCACATAAAGACTTACTATTTAACATGTGTAATAGCTTTAACAGTGCTTGGCATTATTATAGGATATAGACTTGGCAAAATAGGGTACTGATAATGGTATAAAATAATACCAAAACTAAAATGTAAAATCTTGGCAATTACTTTCTGGCTATGTAAACTGAATAAGCTGTAAATGTGAAGAAACTGGGGGGGGGTGGTGGTGGGGTGTCTACTTGCTGGAACCTTTTCCTGGCTCTTAATGAGTTTGCCTTTTTCATAGTTCTGAGTAAAGTTTGCATCCTGCTGTTTCTTCTTGCATCTCATTTCTAATGGCTTCAAGACTTATCTTTGAAGCAATAGAACTCATTTCACCGTCAATATCTGTCAAAAAACAGGAAATGGGGAAAAAAACCCACATGTGCATGTGCTGATATATTCACATACACAATTAAACATAATGCATTATATGTTGGGAAGAGAACTACTTTTTACTATACATTCATTGATTTAATTTTTTTTGCTTACATATTCTATACAGATCTAGTGTAGGAAGTCTCTTTCAGTTAAACCTTAAAGACTTGTAAACTAAACAGAAGAAGCAAGAGGGCTGTGCATTAAGCAGTTGCTGTAACTAACCAAAACAAGGGAGAGGTAGATGCATTACTCATAAAGATTATTCAGTTATTCAGTGTAATTCAGGCTATGTTCACTTGATAGTTTTGCAATAAAAACTGCTTTCTCTGGTGATCTATCTCCCAGATTTAACCTTACAGATGCAGCTCCTGAGCACTCCTGAACTCTGAAAATGAGAATAGGGAAATTAGTAACACGACTATCTTACCAACACTGGAAATCAAATGTTATCGGAGGGTGACTGAAGATAAAAGTCTGCCTACAACTTGAATATCACATTTTCTTGGCTTTTACTTCATTCACCTTCTAAGGAGCAAAGAGAAACTTTGTTTTTATTTATAGAGAAAGGAGTATTCTGCGTTCTACGTTCAACATCTGCTCACTTGTTCCCAGTGGTGGCTGGGATATCAGTACAATACTACCCTGTGGCCTGCAGAGCTTGGCAGTGCAAAATTACAATGTGGTTACACACAGGCATCTGCTGGGAACTGGATGTTTGCAGCTGCCCTAGACCATAAATAAATACCAACAAGCGGAGTAAATTGTGCAAGCTGCCTCTCGTTCTGGCCCTCTGATGAAAGCTCACCCTTTCTTTCAGTCTGATTCCACAGAGGCTTTGTGCCCCACGTTCTATATTGCTGTGTGCAATAGAAAATGTTTCTCATCTGGAAACATGCTGAAATGGCAATTCTGAGACTTCCCCTGGCATAGGTGAGGATTTTACTTGGCTTATTTAGTTTCCTGGTAGACAGCTGCTTTTCCCCTGCACTTCTCTTGAATTAGTATTCAACCTGCATTTCAGACTGTCCAGTTCTGTCCTTGCTGAAGGGGCACAAGGTAATACCTGCCAGTAAGGCTTCACAGCAAGTGCTTCTTGCTGTTTGGAGTAAAGCAGCATGTCCTAGCTTAACAAGTGGGTTGGTGAAAAGTTTTTTTCTAAGTTCTCTATATTTCATGTTTTCTGTGGTAGTGAAACAGTGTATTTGGTCAAAAATAACCATCACAGATGCCAGTGACAGCTCTGGTGACAGAAGCAAATAGGTATTGCCTAAAGGAGGCAAAATGGCCATCGTCCTATTGTGCTGTGGCAGATCCTAATGATGGTTCAGCTGCTGATGCTGGGATATAATAAATACTGGTGGAGAGGGGGCACGTAGAGCAGGGGAAGGGGGTACATGAAACAACTTGAAATCTTTCATCATAAAGAAAACATATGGCAGTGAGAGTGACTAAATTCAAAACCTTTCATGGAAAATGCTGTAACTTTTTTGTACCAAAACTTGCTGCTGCTCTGGCAGGTAATGATTAGTCAAGCACAAACAGGGTTCATTAAAAAGATGTACTGGCTTAAAATGTTTGGCCTATATCTCGTCAGAGATGAGACTGAATGACCCCAAATCCTCTATCTCTAGCCTACAAAAATAGGAAGCAATCAAATAAAAAAACAACCACCAGCAGCAACAACAACAAAATTGGATCATTATCCAAAACGTTGCACTGACTGAATTGGCACCTAATGGCAAACTGCTCCTGCCCTGCTCAACAACTTCTGAGGATGTTTTTTGGAGCCAAAATGACCCAAAACCCTTAACTGTGAATTCTGTTTAATTTGAGCCACAGTTTTGTGGCTGGTGATGGCTATAACATCTTGCAAAACAATCAAAATCCACTAATAACCTAACCCTTCATTATCAACTTTTAAATGGATTCATTCACCAGAAAGACCCCAGCAAGAGGGCTGGTCAAAAGACTGACTAGAATTGGTCTTTACAGCAATAAACTGTACAGACCTTTCCTGCAGGGACATAGAAACATCAAAATCTCCCAGCAATTTCCTCTGTGCTTCCTTCCATGCAGCATTGCTGTGGACACCATCTTGCCTGTAGATTAAAAAATGGTATTTTCATTGTATTTTATTTTCTACTCCCAATGGGCTTTATAAATGCTATCTGGACACAGCTGGAGGTGTGCTACACATTGGAGTAAAAATTATTCCTATGTTACAGAAATGCTGCTTGCAATATTAAGGTCACACCATCCTAACATGATGCTAACCACAGAGATGAATACAGATCCTGATGCATCATGTTGTGCTATGTCATCCTCAATTAACTGAAGGCGGTTTGCCCCAGGGCCTGCCGATTCATCTGTTTGTTGGAGCTTGCACCGTACAACGTACAACAAAATCAAAGGATTCTTCCACGATCAACAGCCTACTTCTTCTGTGGTGCCGTTCTTATTACCATGTTTAATTCAATTTATCTGTGTGCTAGTCACAAAAAAAAATACTATTGTACCCCTGCTTTTGGCCATGAAAGATCAATAAAGCAAATAGCTGCTGCCTTTTGAGGCAGTCACAATATACAACATAAGATAAATTTGGAATGGCTTGCAGATACTGTGCATTGGGGAGCAAAAAAGGTTTTAATCCTCATTTAGAATGTTGTGTGTAGGGGTGGTGGGTTTTTTTTTTTTAATAATTAATTTGCACAAGCATCTTGTGTAAAGGATTCCTTAACAGACATTATCCTTCTCCCTTTTAATCTCATCCCTGAATATTCAAAGAATAATCATCTCAGATCTATGTTCTAAGGAGTACCGTTTGCTAAAAAGAAGAGTTATTCACATCATTATCTTGAGCTGTGATCACAGTAAGTGGAATCTTATAAGAACCTATAAGAAGCTATTGAGCTGCCACATTGGATTAAAAACTGAAGTTGTAGTACTAGTTTCTGTTCCAGTTCATAATAATCTTATTTACTATACAATTTGAAAATTACTTTGAGTTAATAATATGACATTTAAAAACTCTCAACAGTTCTGTTGAAACTGCTAAGACAAACATTTTCTTTTCTGGTAGCTTCTCACATACAGCACTGTCAAGTGGAAAAGCATAAGTACAAGAGATCAAAGGATGGAACTTGCCTATAAATTCTTCCTTTTCAGCAGAAAGTAAAATCTTATTTATGTAATGAAAATTACTGATAACTAAGGTTTTCTCTTAAGCGGCGTGTGACAAATTTCCAACAACTTAAAGATCAATGTGAAAAGTAAAAAATCCATTAAAGATGCTGCATCTATTCAGCCAGCAACGCTTTTGCATTTCACAACATGATGTGACACCAGTTAATGACAATCCTGTCACTTGTGGACTGTGCTGTGGAGGAGCCTGTGGGTACACTCCTCTAAGCTCCCCAGCTTCTGCCTTTACCAGCTACAACAGTCATACAATGAAGAGGGTGGCAGAGCAATGAATAGTACAGAGGAAGACACAATATTCATAAGCATGTTTAGACATGATAATCCCTTCATCTATCAGAGAATCAAGCAAACATTATAAAGGTCTGTTTCAGGATGTGCCATTTCAGAATACCTTAACATCCCACATTTCTTAAAGGTCTTTTAAAAAGGTCAAGTTGGGAAATCATGCAAATTCATGACTTTTAGTCAGAACATAAAGATACATGACAGAAAGAAAGTCTGTTTGTTGCTATTAGTAGTGTTCTTGTAGTTAGGATGATCCAAGTATTATCTAGCAACAGTGCTTATGTGGTAGCACAGGCAACCACCCAATCAATGCCTTGTTCTCAAGTACGAGTACTTAAGTCTGCAAGCTTCTAAATATCCCCTTCCCTCACTGAGATCAAGATTAAACTCTCTTCTGGATAGGGAGGAACAGACGTATTTATGCTATTTTGTACCAATTCTGTGGAGTCTTTCGAAATACGTTAAGATCACTGACTAAAATTTTCATAGCAATAAGGATGTAATTTTAACTTACATAAACAAATGAGACAAACCATACAAACTGGAATTTATTTAATTCATACAGTACAACAAGGAATATAAGAACTTCTTTACATACATTTTGTAAATTCTTTTTAGGTATTTTAGTTTAAAATCTTAACATTCTGTAAGAAAGTATGCTATCAAAAGCCAAGTCTGAAGACCAGTCAGGAAGAACTCGTACTCTGTGTTACTTGACAGATCGTCTCACAGGAATATTTAAACCCACTTTTTTCCTGCAGAAAAGTCAGAAAAAAATAATTCAAAATCTTCAGTAATATTAAATGGAGAATTACTCCCTCATGTATCAGACAACTACTTCAAAGTTGTCATACTGGCAGTACCCTGCCATTCCTGTGATCTCTTGTGCATAAAGCTGCAACATGTGTTCTAGCTGCATTTTAGTAAGTGATATGTTTTAAGATGACAGAAACCCATTAGGACTCTTAGACCTTCCTTGCTACTCAAAGTAACACAGGCTTTACCAGAGGAATGCATTAAGTATACTTTATCTACTTTAAACTAGTATTTTCAAAAAAGATGGGACATTTGCTCTGGCTAACCATTTTTACATAATAAAAACCAACCCTTATCAGAGCATAGCAAAGTGCTGTTTTAACTGTTTGATGAGCTGTTGTGTATCAACATGGCCTGGAAATGCTTCTTCTGACTTCTGAGCAGCTGTGTAACTCCTCTGAAGATCTCCAACCTGGAAGAACCACAGAAATTAATTTTGTAAACCCAAGCATTGCAGTATTTGCATCATATATTCTGTGCAGCACACTTCTGATGCTCACAAATGTTTAAACAGAGCTTGTCCTCAGAGTGAACAAATAAAACAGAATCAGTATGGGGGCTGTAGAACTCAGGGTTATGTTGCCCTTGCATCAAGTGTTTAGAAGAAAGAAATGTGATTTCAATGGGAGGGATGCTTCAAGATGGTAACTTTATATCCCATTCCACCCGACTTTTTGGAAAATGGACAAGGTACACTATACCCAGTGCCTGAAGTCATGAGAAATAAAAAAAGGAAGTATTATTTTAAACTCCATAGAAATGCTGTTGTGGACACACACAACAACATGTGATTTCCTCTTTCCTCACAGAGAGGCACAACAGAATTGGAGATCTGATGTTGCTTCTCTGCTGCTTTTAGAAGTATGTTTCCACATTGTTCCCTACTTAGGGGACTCGTTTTTTTCCTAAACAACCATTATTTTTTGGAAAAAGAAGTTGTATGTAAGAAGAGTTTCTCAGAAAGTGGGTTCAGCAAAGAAGAACCCAGATGTTTGGGAGTTCATTTAGTAAAAGTGATAGCTCCCAGATGGGAAGGAAGAAGGTATGGAAAGTGTCAGTAGGTGGCCTCTGTTGTCTGTGCATGTCAACACAGAGCTTCACTCAGTGCAGCAAGAATTCTCTAAAGGAGAAGACACCTGGGTCCTGGCCAGAGAAGTTATGTTTTGTAAACCATGGCCTTATGGTGAAGCGACGGATTGCATTACCACACTGCATCTACAGCTAGCTAATCTGGCCACCTGTCTTCTCCCAGAACCTTTGCAGGTTCTTTGTGTGAAAGGTATGTAACAAGACATTTGCAGTCTAGGATTTACTCCTTAATCAGTAAGTACAGAATGCAATTATTCAAAATCATCTTATGTTTCACAATGGAGAGGATACACTTACAAATTAATGGGTTGTTCTCTCCTTGATGTGTGTACTTGAATATCTGTAGGAGTTGGGCTGCCCACACAACACAGACTCATAACATAATCTTGAAGGTGTAGGCACAAGAAAAGGAGTAATTCTTTTCTCGTGAAAAATATAAGGACTTGTACAAGTTTCTCCGTATTAACAGGAATATTTGACACACTGTTAATTCAGTGTCTGAGATACTCTGTGTGAAAGAAATTATTAACATACACAAATCAAAGGTTATGAAGATGAAGAACAGACTTTGCTTTTGAAATCAATAATGAAGAATAAGGATGAACAAATGACATTATTTCTATAATTACTGATAACTCATATGATACTATTTCACATCACATTCTGAAAAAGCCCATGATTGCAAAGACTTTAGATGGAACTGTTAACAGATTGTTTATCTTCTGGGAATTTTAAAAATTACAAGGTTACTGTGTATCTAGCTGACCTCACTTATTCTCAAAAGCAAGCATTTGAATGACTGCTATCACACACAAAGTTTCTGAATATTAAAATGAAAATGTAATTTTAGTTTTCATTGAGTTATGCACTCTGTATTCTTTTCTCTTACTTATTTGGAATTTTAATCAATAAAAAAAACCCAGCTACCCCACCAAGGCTCAATTTTTAGATTACAGGAATAGAACAGTGCATTACCTTCTCGGAGAGTATTGCAAAATTGAAATGGGGCTCATACATATGAGGTGCTAAAGATGAAGCGGTCTGCAGCAAAGCTCTGGCCTATGCAGAGAAAGAAAAAAATATAATGAAATCTGTGAGGAAGGGTAACAAGAATCTAATGCAATTTTCATCATTCTTACAAGAAATCATCCTATGTTTTCTTTCCTAGGCCTTTACTAAGCAAACCATCTGCATCTATGTATGAATTACAGCAATAGTACATTTAGGCATAATACAGTTTAATAGCATTTAAATGAGTAAGACTTTTGGTTGAGTCAGAAAAAGCAAGTTGGGACTTAATCAATTAAGCAATTCAGTTCTAAACACTGAACAGAATATACTAATTTAAAAAATCATTTGAATTCTCACTCTACTGTATTTATCTGTTGTCTCTGACAGCACTGTCTTAAGCAGCCCTAAAATCCTAAATTTTATCATTAAAATGACAGTTTTCACACTCAAAAATTTTAATAAAATTAAGTCTCTTTTTTTCTGACTAGCAAGAGTACCATAAAAAACTAATGAAAAATTCAGTATGCATTTTCATCCTGTAAATCCAATACAAAATTAAGGTCAACTTGTAAATGGTTTTACTAAAAAATTAAGAACTTCTGGGGGAAAAAAATTATCTGTTAAAACCAAAATTATCTGTAAGCTCTTTGGGAAGACAGTTAAGAACTCATTAAGACTCCCTAACTCTTGACAACTTTGAGTACATGCAACAGTACTTATGAAAGAACATTGTGAAATAAAATAAAATCCAAGATAAGCAAAATATCTTTTTTATTTTTTTTCTGTGCATAGTTATATTGTCATGATGATCCTGATTTTTAATTACACATGTGATGAAAGAAGAAAATAGAAAATTTTAACCTAAACACTAAAGTAGATAGGAAACAATTGATCATAATGGAAAGACTCTGCAGTGCTAATTAATAGCAATTAAAACCTCCACAACTGGACCTAAGTTCCACCTGCGAATTAAATGTCTGTAAATTTACTGATTATGAAACTGGAACTAAACCCAAAGTTTATTTGTCACTGGAAACATCCAGTGCTGGGTTCATTTCAGTGTTTCCATGGTAATTGAGAAATCTGGATAAAGTTAACTTTGATAATTTATTCTTAAGAAAGGTATTTATGAGTCTTTATACTGTATTATAGCTCTCTGGTGTATATATGAATCTATCAAAATAAGCTTGCTCTCATAAAGGATTAAACAAGACCATGATAGTTCAAACTGTCCAATAAATGCATATTAATTTTCATTGCATGTATATAAAAAAAAGAATGCATTTAATCCCCTATGCATGTCAATTGTGTATCAAAGCACAACACAACTTAGTATACTCCATTAGGTAAGACAAACCACCAAGCTTACTGATGCAAAAGTATTTACCAAGAACCTGCTGCTTGGGGACAAAAATCTGAAGTGATGTTCTTGTAAAAAAGTCTTTTAAGAGCTGATCTGATTGCTGTCTTCTGCCACCCTACAGAAGTATATTATTTACATTTATAAACTGAACACTTAGTCACAGTTGTAATTTAAGTGAAGATTACAGAGTGAGGGCTTTTGTTTTGGGTATCAAATTAGAAAAAAAAGATCTCAACAACTGCAAAGCTTCTGTAAACCTTGTTTGTCTTCAATGAACCATGTGGATATGCCTAACACTTGCAGTTTAATGGAGGATGGCATGACAACGTGGAGGTTACACTGGAACATGCATAGAAGTTATCCATGTTTTCTGCCTGTAATAGGAAGCTAGATATTCATATGATGCCTCCACCTCAGGGTAATGACATTTCTAAGTACAAAAGGGTCAAAGGAAACATTCTACTTGGGCTGAGAAGAAACACCAACCTGTTCAACGTGACCTTTTCGCATTTCCAATACAGCCAAGTTGTTGTAAGCTTCTGCATAGTCATTATTGTTGACTAATGTTAGCTTGAAACACTGGTAAGCCAGATTCAGGTCTCCTATCCCCTAAAAGTAAGATAAGATTTTAATTTGTGAAAAGATTTGGAACAGCCTGCATCTGTTTTGTTGTCTGGAGTATCTTTTCACCCATATGCACAACCATGGAATACCACTTAAAATAAAAACATGCTGATCAGAACCATATGTGCTTTCTTCCCAGACCCTCTTGCTTCTTATTCTTTCCCCAGACAGAATCATTTCTCTCCAGCACAAACTTCCATGTTCCATATGATATTCACTTAATCTAATTTAACTTTTAGATGACTAAAGTACCTTCTAAAGACTACACTTCTAAAGACTACACTGTTTTCGTCTATAGTAAGGTAAGAAAATAACAGAGATGTTTCCAGAGTGGAAATCATCTTGCCTCTCTGTCTTTACTCAGATTAAAAAACCCCACATATAGGCCTAGTTTTTAGAAGGTAAAAATGAAGGGAATTAATTTCTTTGTATGGAGCAGATGACTACTCTTTAATGCTCTAGTATCATGACCAACACTGATATAGTATGGGGTTAAGCATTAAAAGTGACAAATGCTGAAAAATATAGGCACATCAGTTCAGATGTCAATATTTTAGGCAGTATAAAACAATGTGTTTATCCTAGATGCAGTACAAACAAGATGAACAGTTGAGTTTCTCTCTGACCTAAGTTAAATCATAATCAGCATTTAAAGACAATTCATGTTAGAAAGCTCTCAAAAACTTTATTCATTAACCTTGTTCTGGGCACACAGATAAATAGAAATCTAATACAACTTCTGGCAGAACATCTGCAAAATGGACAATGAATGCAAATTAGTGTAGAAATTTAACAAACTATCACACGGTTACACAGTATTTCTGTAGCTGCCCATAAGACAGAGGAATATGCCTTCTCAGTTATGACATACATAGTGTTTTAGTTTCTGCTACATGCTCCTGAACATGTTATTTTTATGACAACAGAACTGGTCTAATGCTCCATGTAATACTAAGAACAGCTCAGAGAAAAATACTTTGAATTATATATATATATTTTTATCAGATTAGCTTGCATTGCAGCAAAGGCCTTCAGTGGCCGCTACATCTTGTAATTTCCTTAGAAAGAAGGGAAGCTTAAAGATGGTGGGAAGGGAGCATCATTTAGCAGGAGTAAGCCACACTCTGTGAAGATGTACAGAACTTCTTTCTTTTGCCTCTTCCTCTCTAGTGAAGTGGAAATAAACCTTTAATCTGTACTGCACTTTATCCTATACACTATTGGGTTTCACATTTCAAAGTAGGGCAGTGACTGCTTCCTAGTTATTCTCTTCCCAGTTTTTGCAAAATTTTATTTCAGAAAGGTTGTTAGTATTTTTCATACCACGGCCACATGTCCCAGGTTGTACCACACATCTGCTGTCTCCTCCTCATTTTCAGCCAAAAACAGTGCACGTTCAAATGAAGATAGTGTCATATCATATTGTTGGGCATAGAAGCAACAGAGACCCAGATTGTTAAAAAGCTGGCAGTTATAAACACCCATCTGCAGGAGCCGTCTATAGTGAAAGAAAATAGTTGTTTAATTTTTTTTTTAAGATTAATTTCAAATAACAATTCTATTCTAAATGACAAAGATGTCTTCTCCTTTCTCTATATTCTGAAAGTGTGTAATAACCAAATGTTACAGTCTTACACTTGGTAAAGGTTTCATGAAGGCATTTTTGATTAGTAGAATCAAAGCTGTGCCAAACACCCTTCATGTGAATTATATAACTTTTATCTTTGTGACAATGCCATAAAAGACAGAGCTGTCCACAGACTTTCTACATTTCTTCTTTCCAATCCTTCAACCTCAATCAAGCATAATTTTTTGCAAATACTTTTTATAACTCTTCAGACTTTAGTTTTATGCCCGATTCCTGTCCTTCAGCACTGCTCTATCCAGTACTACTACATCTATTATGTGAATCTACATTAATCTTACATTTGAAGCAAAACTCTGATTTTGATTCAAATTCATGTTGTTTAAAGAGTCTTTTAGAATTAAGACGTTTCATTAAAATTCTGTTTATTAATATTTATAGGAAAAGCAGATATGCCAAGACAGCCAGGGAAAAAGAGGGCAGCTGCCTGCAGCATGACTGTGAGTTTCTGAACCCAAAGCATAAAACAGCTCAGAAATGAGATTGTAGTGCTTATATTGACTTTATCTGCTCTTAGCCTTAAGAACATGAGTCAGGATCCTTCGTACTCTGAGTGTACTGAAATAAAAAGCATGCAGTGTTTAACACTATCTTTTTATTGCTTTCAGTAAAACATGGAGGAACTTCAGCCCATGTTCACCTAAGGAATTTTGTGGTCACAACTGCTCATGAATTCAGGTGAGTTTTTCAGAAGTTGAGAGCAAGGTTCAGTATTCTCAAACTGCCCCATGCTGTGAAAGATAATTTCTTGTTCATTAATCAAACAGTAACTGTTTTGATAATCTTTGTTGATATTTCTACATACCCCACATGTAACAATGACCAGTTTTTAAGAGAGAAATGTAATTATCACTGGCTGAGAAGATACCTAGGCTGGTATGCCGATTTTATTGTGATCTTTGTCCAAATGCTCAATCATCCTCCCATGCCAATCTCCTAATGTACCTTTTTTTTGTCATCAGCATTAAAAAAAAATCAACCCTTCCCACACATCCAGTTCCCCCTCCCTCCCTACAAGTGCAGATACCTATAAAACCGCAGAGCTATCTCAGGCTGGTCTGAATAAAAATGGTTACTGCCAATGCACGCAATGGCTTCCACATGAGTATTGTCTTGTTTTAAGACGTCTTTATAGTATTCTGCAGCTGAGGAGATATTGTTCATTTCCTATACAATTAGAAAAAAAAAAATCACATTAGTTCTACTTTTTATCACTGATTTTTATCATAAAACTTACAAAAATGTCAATGGGCTGAGTTTTATCTATGCCCTGTACAGTACTTAAGTGAGATTAATTATGTATGCTCTTACAGTTCTCTGATCATACAATGTGACATAACTGATTGACATCTTTACAAGTGACACACACGTCCACAAGAAAAATGCATATTCATTTATCAGTGCTAGCTGTACCTGTCATTAATTTTATGCCAAAACTAGAAAAAGAGATTTATTTGCATTTTGGTTTTTTTTTAAAAAGACACTGGTCGGAAGCTTAGCATTGTGCAATGGGCATTTGCTACTTTTTGTACAATGCCTTGAGATACATAGTACCGGGTAGTTGGTTTCCCACTACTGTAACATACAGTAACCTTATTTCCACAATGTCTCAATTATTTTTACTGCTTTTTAAGTCAGTTCATTAATTGGTCTGAACACAAATAAGAATATAATTGCATATGAAGAATTAATACATGCCTCTGAAAACAGGAACTATGGATTTATTACCAAAACTTGTACTACTTAGGATAGGCCAGTTAAGAGAACTATATTGTATAAAAATATATTCTTTGGTTGAATGCTACTTGGAAGATGAATTAGGGTGAACTCCTTCCTGTAAATATCATCACACTGTTTCTGAAGAGTGCAAGTCACCAGAGGAGTCTAGCCCATATAAGAAGAAAATAAATTAAAAGATCAAAACACACTTCTGTGTTTGGAGAGGAATAATTGCTACCTGTGTTCTATAGATACACTGAACTCTCGACATGACTGAAGAGAGAGAAAGTTTCTATTTAACCTCCACAGTTTATTTAGCTATGAAAAAAATGTACTTCCTGTGATTAAAGGAAATAGTACTAAAGCAGTCCCTTTAAAAGTAACGCTTTTTTAAAACAAAAAAAAAGGTCTACAACTCTTTCTACTGTCAAAAGGTAGCAACAGAGAAGAAAAGCTCTGACTAAGATGCCTGATATCCATTTGTGAATCTGTGTGATGAGAACAGCCCTGTACTGCAGTACAAATCTTTGCTAATGAATCTATAATCTTGCACTCAGGTGTCAGTGCAAAACTAGATCCTGTCAAGTATATGCTGCTCTTTAATTATTCCTTAAAGGGTTATGCAATGTTATGTATGGTTCTGCAAAATAATATGCATATTAAAAACTGTTTAACAATTCCGAAAGAAAAGCCTCCAAAAATTATGCATCTGTTTTCTTCCTTGCTGAAGGACAAAAAGGATTTAATATGAAAATGGATTAATGCTTAGGGGATAGACGAGAATGATGAGAACAGGAAAGAATGCCAAGTATGAATGTAGACAAAAATAATAAATTCATGACTTTAAAATATTTGTTCTGTAATAACATCATTACAAACTTTGAGTGAAAAACAGTATGAAGTCCACTGTTTGACATGACAACACACACTTTTAAACTATAAAATACACGGTTACCAAGCTGAAATTAAGCACTTTAAAAAGACTAATCCTGCTTAAAATACGACCTACTTCCTAAAGTACGAAACATTCACATTCCAACAGTAACACAATACTGCTAATAAAGACAACACTGATGAGCAAACTATTTTGCTGTTTAATACTGCTAGCAGGCTGTTGGTGACTTCAGCAGTTTTAGTATGATGAAACATATAAACTAGACCTAGCTACACGGACAACATCTGGACCACCTGACAATGTGGATTTGCTTCTGTGTGTTCAAGGCAAATCGCTCTCTTTAGTCTGATTAATCATTTAAACAAATAAGCCTGCAAGGCTCCCCTGACATTACTTTGATATCTTTGTTTAATGTTACCTGTTTTGCATTTGTGATACTTAAAATCAGCATAGCTAATTTTGATGATCTTACAGCTGTATTCTACTACTGGCTCTTTTTTCTTGCTCAGGCAGCTAACCTTGGTCACAATAAGGACTGCACAGTGGGTGCATACCTCATAGATTCTGGCAATTCCACAAAGAAGAGCCACTTCTCCAGGAAATCGATCTAACCCTTGCTTGAAAAGGTTCAAAGCTGTTACAGGCTGATCCAAGCGCAAATACACCTAAGCAAATAAAAAGTGTATATAAATGTCAAATGTCCAACCTTTATACTTGCACCGCTGTTTAACAAGGGAGATAAATATAAGACATGACACCTCTCTTTATGCAGTAAATCATTAGCTGAGATGGTGAATAATACTGAGAAAATAATGAACACTGACTAGATCTCTGTAATGAAGATAAAATAGGCTAATTAAGATAATGAAACGTGAGTGCATATCACCTAGACATTATTAATTCACCCGGACATTACTAGTAAACCAAAAATGTATCTCGTTATTTATTATCATATCAAAAAAATATACTTTGACACTGAGGTGAAGTTATCACCTTGAATATTTTCCTGTTTAATGTATTTATTAAAATTTATATCTAGGTTTGAAATAAATTGATCTTTAGGTTGACAGCACTGGAATAGAAAAATATTTTACTTAGTCAAATGAGACTGCACTGCACAGAGGACTGACACTTTCAAATTCTCTTACTGCTCTGCCAAGCTCTCCTGTCACAAACAATAAAATCCCATAACAGAAAGAGGGCAGATTGGTCTCTGTGATTTGGCTTCTGTTTTATGACAATGTGTGATGTGGATAATGTGTGAGAATTGAACAGAGGACATCAACATGTTGATAGAGACCACCTCTGCAGCTGTCTGAGTGCAGAACTGTAAAGTCCTTCTGTTGTGGAGTATGGTAAATACAGCTACAGCAATGGAAAAATCCCTGCACACCTACTTTGGGAAACTAGACAGCTAGAGTAATTAATCTGTCTCCCACTGAGTGGGAAAGTGTTCTGAGTGCTCCTGTTGGAGATATATTACATTAAATAGTGCTAATACTCGATACAACTAAAAAAAGGAAAGAATCTGTGACTAGTATCATTACACATTTGGTAACGTAATGTAAGAAAAATATTAACACTAACTGAACACCTGAGAAACCTCCAACCACATTTTCTGCTTCTGCCCTTAAGCTTCAGGGGCTTTGGAGTGCCAACAACCAAAATACTAGTTAAAGTCTTAAGTATTTTATTTGCATCCCTACAAATATACAATACTGTAGACATTTGTAAAGAATTCTTTCCTATGATCACTTAAGTGACATTCTTAATTATCAAATAGCTGTGCACTGTGAGTGACTTCCTAGCAAAGGGACAGCCATTTCAAGTTCATCACTGGCAGAAAGAAAAAAATACAGTAATTTTTTTCCAATCATTTTGCTAATGCCACTTGCATTTCCTATATGAAGCTATAAAACTAATTCCTTCTTGTGAAAAGCAGTAAAAGAGCAAGGAGTTTGGGATTTTTTGGGGACATGGTACTTGGTAGACTAGGACTGCACAAATCATAGAATCATTATGGTTGGAAAGGACCTCTAGGATCATCAAGTCCAACCTAATGACACCATCAATGAATATGCTTTAAATCAACAATTTATTTATAATGCACTCTTATCTGGCCATGTTGCTGTGTCTACACCAGACTTCAAGTCATTTGTTGAAGTTTTCAATTTGTAAACCATGCTGCAGTTTCCGATTAATTTTATGTCTGCACTAAATGTTAAACTTTAAATAGTCTCTCTTCTGACTGTCATGCTCCTTATTTTCTTCTAGGAACAGTTTTTGACAACACAATTACTCTGTAAAGAGTTCTGGTGGAAAATACACAGATGAAAGAGAATACAAGACTGGTTATAACTTAAGAACCTTGTCTGGCTGCTTTAATCCTAAGTATCACCTATGTGAGCGACTGGTACAAGTTATCCTAAATATGTGTAGTAAGCCAGTGCACATTGCCATACCTACACAGAATCTCATAGTTTCTTTGTTTAAACTGAGAAATAATTTTAATTAGCTGTGGTTTTTATCTGCTTGCTTGTTTTTTTGAATTGATCTAGCTATGAAGTATAGCTGTCTTTATATTCTTAGGGAAAAAAATTAGAACAAATGGAAGACAGGAAACTCCACTACATCTGCTCCTTTTTTATCTTTGTTTGTTTCTTTATGAAGTATGCTTTCTGAGCACTATGACTCTTATTGCTTCACCTAGAGGTTCACTCTGAAGATGCACTTGCTACAGATCCTCTGTGTAAATATTACTTTAAGGAAACACAGCCACAGTACTCTACTACGTAATTCTCATGTTTCACACTCTCCAACATTTCTGCAGACTGAGATCTGCTCTCCAGATGAGTAGCAAAAGAAATTTAAAGATATGCAGGACAACTTCCAACTCCTTGTAGCTGCTGAGGAGACCTGCTCTTTAAGAGTACTACAGCTATAGTCATTAAGTTTTAGATGCTAAACACAAAATGGTGACATTTTCTTTTTGGTATCTTTGTTATTTCTGGTAAAAATATCCCATTTCCAGCCCTCCTGGGTCATGAAATACTTTGTAACTTCTCAGCAGCCCCAACTTCTTTAAATAATTTTTTTTCCCATTTTCTTTTGTCTTTTACCTTTTCATAACTTACATTTCAAGGGAGAGTTGAAAATATTCAGGAAAATATTAAAAAACCCCAAATGGATAGGTGTTGTAATAATGAATATGAACAGAAAACAAATTGGTACCACAGTGTCAGTCTGTTTGCACAGAACTTGACGCAATCCTATATATATATTTTTTTTTTAATGGCTGCTTAACTCAAGTCTTATCTTTTCAGTACTGTCACGCTAAGCTACATCTCAGTGCCCTATTCTATTGCCTGTCAACACAGAGTCATGAAATCGTGTTGTGTAATGCTTTATAGTTGAGCAAGCTGGCCTATGGAGTGGGAGGCAGCAGTTCAAATGCAGCTCCTACTTGAGCTACTAATGATGCAGGGGGATGCAGATCCCAGAACAAATCACTGTTTGTAAATCCAATTACTCTGCAAATTTAATCACTGTGTAACTCATGTGTTTTGCAGAATGACTGCAGGTGGTGACAGAAATCCATAAATTACTAATCTTAATTTAGTAAACTAACTCCAACTGCTGTATTGAAGTCTCCAGACAGCAATGATGACCATTTATATACAAAATGTAAACTGCTCAAGAAATGTAAACGTAAAGCAAGTATCATAAAATCATTATCTGAGTTATTCTCTAGTAGTAAGGACTTTAGGATAGGCCTGTGACACCTGGCTTAAAGGGGGCTGATAAAAAGCAACCGATTTCATCTCTTTCTAGGATAAGAGGAAGCAAAATAGTTTTAGTTTCTCATGGGCCACCTTTTCTTGAATGTCTTAGAAAATGTTAAAATCTGATGTGTACCCTGGTAAACAAGTAAATCTGAGGCTTAGCTGTGCCACTTGCTCTTTTAAAGCTTTTAATGTCTTTATTTTGACAGAACATTCTCTGTTTCAAGGCCTCTCATTGCTTCCTTAAAGCTCACTCTATTTTGGCTTGCTTGTGAAACGAGGATTTTGAGCTTCACTCTTCATTTACTGATTTACTGCATTAGTGTCCCAGGAGACCATATATAGCTACACTGTTCTTCATGCTGGAACTCCAGCAATTCTTCACCTCTATAATCCTCACTGGAGGACAGAACACAGTAATGTAGGAGATTCTTGTGTGTGTGTGTGAAATCTGGAAGCTCCAAAATCTTTTTGTAAACTACAATTTCAACTGTTAGCAGGTATTGCCTCAGGTCTATATAGACATCATACACTATAAAACCTAACGGTGGATCAAGCTCAATTCTCAGCTATTCTGGTGTATGGATTTTTCAGGGACAGTCTGGAATTTCAGCTCATTCTTAAACAAGCAAATCTGTGACTTACTTTTGCCAAATACAAGAATGTATCAACCATGTCCTGTTGCTTGAGAGCTGACTTAAATTGTTTTTCAGCTTCACGATATAATCCTAACCTAAAGAGACAACAGACAGATATACAAGGTATTTGTTTTTGTTGGTTTGTTTTGGTTTTGGTTTTTTTAAAGCTTATTAAGTAGTGAAGCAGTGCATACTAAAGCAAACATCAACTACCCAAACCCATACTTTAAGATCATGTATTTGTATGCATTTTAACAAAAAAAACACTGTTAAATATATTAAGGTTACAAAGATAATAATTCAGAAACATGAAAAATATGAAATTTGCCCCCCTTTTGCACACTCAGCTAATTGAGCAATGATGCTCACATTTTCATAGGAATCCTTCCTGCTCTTTGTACAGAATGCACAGTAGACAATGAACAATTAAAGTCATGCCTCAACCTCTACATACATGGCTTTGCAGCAGAATTACCTCAGTCATGGTGAAGATCATGTAGATACTCTCGACTGTAAAGTTTACGGAATGCTTAATTGTCTATACACCTTCTCCTAGCCTCATATGGGAAATGGTGAAACTTCTGTTACTGATATTAAAAATCTTTAACTGTGCTGTATTGTAAATGGCACCACAGCTTAAGACCATCCAAGCAGATCATTTGGGAGAGGGCAGTATATGGCACATAAACCTCACAGAAGTCTGTTTCATCTCAAAAGCATTTGTTTTGCATTATTACTGTAGAATATTTTGCAGCAATCTACACATTCTACATGGACTAAAAAATTTAGAGAATCATACTATTTCAACAAGAGCAAAAATGTACACCTTCTCATGTGCAAACTTCCTTTTCTTTCCTTCAGCCAAGAAGCATGTATACTGGGTGAAGAAACACAAAACACAGCCAGAACAAGCCAGTCAAAACGATGAAACACAGCCAATGGGGACAGAAGATAATTCTGGATCCTGGAACTACATGTGCCTGCTTGGATGCTTTAGTCTCTATAACACCACTTATAACATTGAGTTTGTTTTTCCCATGACAGTAATTGGTGAGTGATCTCTTCCTGTTGTTATCTTGACCCACGAGCCTTTCATTACATTTTTCTCCCCATCCAGTTAAAGAGGGGAGTGTTAAAGTGGCTTTGGTGGGCAACAGGCACCCAGCCAGGATGAAACCAGCACAGCTTAAAAAAAAAAAAAAAAAAAAAATCAGTCTGATCTTCTAAGGAATGTCACATAAAGGTTAAGGATAGTGAGGAATTTCATTAGTTTTGGCATCTTAAAGGTGCCAACAGTTTCAAGACAAGACACAATGTGTCATTTTCAAGGAGTCCGATCTACAAAGCACCACACTGCTTTCTATTATCAGCCTGTTCATACAAGAATTGCTTACAGAACTGTAAAGACTGCAGTTCTTTAACAACCAATATAGTATCCATACATTTTACATTCATGGGATAAACACATTGTAAAGAATAAAAGGCCGAGCTGCTTCAATACTTGTTTGAATTATGGGAAGCAGGGAAGTACTGGGAGTTTCACCTGATTTGACAGGACTGGCTGTTAGCAATCATAGAACCTCAGCAACCACTCTAAACTGCTTGCAACAAGTTCTCACCACTTTTGCTACTCTTCACTTAGACAGGTATATTGCTGCACAGTGTCAGGGTACTCCTAAGCCATTTGTATCAGATGCTTAGGTATGGGGTGCCAGCCTTGAGGCCTTGGCATCTTTGGAACTGTTACTTTTTTGGGCAACATACCAGAAAGTATGTAAATGTGAATATTTCACTTTTTATTAATTCATCAATTTGAAGTCCTTATTGACAAGTTAATTTCTCAGGGTAATATTGTAATACTCATTTTGTGTAGCCTGTTTTAACAACAGTTCTTTGAATTTATTTACTGATTTTTCAGACAGTGACTTTGCAACACATTAACAAAATTTACTTAAAAATACTTGATGCCTTTAACTCAAGCAGATGAACATCATCGCCTTGTATATTAAAGGATATTTAACTGTAAGCAAAGTGTTCTCCAACTAAATACTACTGAACTATTTCTCAGTGTTCAGCATTGCACTGCACACCCAGCAGTTCAGATCCTGCACTCATACTCACTGATCAAAGGAGAAATGAACAACAGCTTACCTATAGTAGCACTTCCCAATTTGGACTTTCCACCACCAGTCCTTGAACTGTGCATGCTCAGTGGCAAGGGCTGCCAAATCTAGAGCCTTTCAAAACAAAACCATCATCTTAACATTAATACCTTCAATGTTTACACAAAGAAGAAGAACATGAAGCCAACAATGTAAAGAATTTTGTAAAGAGAACATTTTGAACAAAAAGTCCTGGTAAACTTGAGGTAGGGGCACTGCTTTATGTTTATGATTTTTATAATTTAGTGCATAAAGTAGCTGAAATGCTAATTTGTCCCTTTAAGAACATGCAATCCAAATAGCTTCCAGTAATTCAAAAAGAAAATATAAAAAGAATTTGCTCAGACTTCAGAAATGATGCTTCAGAATATACAGAATATTTGTATAATCCAACAAACCTTTTCCACACTTCCCAACTTAGCTCACTAAAACTTGTTAAAACCAAGTTAAAATATACTAAAATAAAGAAATCAGTTCAGCTGATTTGAAATACTGTAGAAATTGTCATCTCATTGCTAATATCAGGCTGCCTCCACTTCTGTGAACTCTCGGGTGTGTACAGTAAGAAATACTTCTTCCTTTAAAAAGTCTGTGATGTAAATAATTATTTTATGACAGATAGGAAAGATAGACAAATATTCTAAGAAATAGCTATCGAAGAAGGTGGTGGTCTAAAATCTCTTTTATTTGGTATACTGGAAAAGTAGGTGTGCTAATCAATGTGCTACCATCAGCCATCACAGAGAGTCTGTAGCTTTTTATGTTTTAGCTATAATTTCAACCTTTCTGTTAAAACAAATGTATGTGCGTTCTGTACCAAAACCTACCAAAGAAAAAACTGTTAGTGTTCCTTTTTTTTAAATTCCATTTTGTCCCAGAACATACCAAAACCATACCACATTTCTTACTCATATTTTGGGAATATCAACAGAAATAACAAGCCTAACAAGCTTTAAAGTAGTATTTTTATAACAAAGAACTGATGTTTTTTTGTTGTCTTCATAAATATTCTGCAGGCCACAGAAATCAGAACCTAGCTACTAGGAACAATATGGCAAAGTTCTGTGCACAGGCCACTCAGTAGCAGATTATTTCCCAGTAATTTCTAGGAAAAAATAATCAGAATACTTGATATACTAGAAAGAGAGTAATTTAGTGACATCTATCCCTAGGTTTGATTCCCATTCTTCCTGTTAGCAAAATGAGGCTGCAAGTAATCAACGGGTGTAGATTTGACATAGCACAACAAAGTGAGCAGAGGTATGACAACTTAGACAAGTTGCTCTCTTTTGGCTCTGTGAGAAAGAATAATTTGTTTTCTCTAACAATTCAGGCTAAGGAGTTGCACTGATGCTGTCCTCAGAGATGGAGACAGTTGTCATTCCCTGTATCTGTGACAGGAAAGAGAAAGGGAAGCTGACAACTCTGAAGTCATTATTTCTTCCAGTTAGTCAGAATCCCTGAAAATCTCACATAGCAGCTCTTATCTTGGTTGCCCTTTGCAATTGCACAACAGGGCTTCTGGATGCTACAGCTATATTGGGGAAGAAGCTTCAAGAGAGAAATTATTGGTTTCCCTTCCAGACAAATACTTTCTTCATGTGAAGTTATATAAGGAATTTTGTCCCAGTCCTGGGAAAATTTGGGAAAGCAGTTGATGTTAGAACATAGTTACTTCTGTTGCATTTACAAATCTATAACCAACATGTGTGTGTGTTGAATACCACACTTGGTATTCAGCCACTTAGAATGGGTAAGGATTACACTGCAAATAACATGCTTCAAAGAACTTTCCTTGAGAGTGCTCTGATGACAAGTATTCAAGAAGATGGACTGAATTTCAGAAAATGAACCCTTCTATAGCTATACATTCAGCCTTCTTTCTTGTACCTTAATTATTTCTGATAACTATTTTATGCAAGGCTAACAATTCTGGCTGCCATTGCAAAGTGGGAACTAAGACTGCTTCAGGCTTAGTAGACACTAACATCAGCAGTTTATCTGTCAGTGCAGCTCCTGAACTCTTACTGGGATTTTATTACTAACATCAAGAAACAAAGCATGACTTCATTTTGAAGTTGTTTTCTGAAATTAAGTCCTGGTTTTATACTTTCCTACTAAGGAAGAAGGAAAGGAATATGAAAATCTTGTTTCTGATACTTTACAAGCAATCACAAAAACTTTAATCCAAAAGCACTACAAACATTACCAATATTTCTAAAAAGTGTTTGCCTGAAAAGGCAAAACAGTGCATACCACTGTCAGCTTTTTGCATGCTAATAGTTAGACCTTCTGCTGGTACTACAACAAATCTTTTGACAATGTGGCCTTTTAAATGTTAGTAAATTGATTAAAATGGACTTCTAAAAGTCAGAGCCTTGACCTTGCCCTGTCAATACCCACGACTAGCATATTTCAATTTCAATTTGCTGCAAACTTTTTTAATTGCACAGTTGAGGTACAAATCAATGTTCAATCTGCGCAGCACATTAATTTAAAACCAATCTATAATAGCAGTGTTATGCCTGTCCTGCACTCTGTGCACTGCTGATTGCTGGTGGAGTTGTATTAATAACTAGAAAGGAAAACCAGCATGCAGTGTGGATTGACAGATACTGGTATGTCCTTTTAAGGATGTTTCCTGCTAATGTACATATTAGAAATAGAACCACACTGATTGTCCCACATGTTTTACTAAACTTTAGGATATAACTCATCCATCATCTGGAAATGCTGGTCAGCTGAAGATGCTACTCTGTAGAGAGCATAGCTACTCATATATGCAGGAGTCCATTTCAGTAACAGTCCTAGCCTGGGAAGCCTTTCAGAACACATTTATTTTACTTACGGTTCTTACATTTATGCAAAAAAACCCCAACAATGTCCTAATAATGGATTTTCTATTTAGAAAAAATAAAGTACAAAATTAAAGAATGAATCAGAACTGTTTTTAACTGAAAAGAATGCAGATTCTTTAATTGCAACTGTATTTAGCAGGAACCAGAGTTTATTTTTTTACCATTACCTTCCTTAGCTAAACTGTTTTATAACTAAGACTTTCAAATTGTTTACCAACTACAACTCAGTACAAAACAGGGTTGTGGTAATTTACTATTGTATTGCAAAATCAAATTGGTAAACATACATTTGTTTGAAAGTTATTAATTTCATATGTATCATTGTATGCACCAAGAAATTAGATAGATGTAAACAACAGCAAGTGTCTGCTGCTTCTTTCATGTGCTGTTGCATGGCAGTAATTCTCCCAGCAACAGTTACTGAGTAGTCTTACTTGTCGACAAACCAATAAAGGACAGTCTTATATAAGATAGCTGAGTAAATTACATTAGCCACAGTCAATTTAACACAGTTTGTTTTGAAGGGTGACTACCAGATTTCAAATAGTTTGTAAAACTCACATAATTCCACTATAAATAGATTTCTATCAGAGAGTACAGACTTCAGACTATTAGGAAGAAAAAAAGAAGTATCAGGGGTCATGACTTCTGGCCCCAAGTATATATTGTACACTCATTGTTCCTCCTCAAGACAAAATATCTTGTCATCATTACTACACGTGAATAATGACAGAATATGATGTCACAATCTACTGCTGAAAAAAGTAGCAGCTGATCTATTTCCGGACAAGTCTTTTAAACTGCCCTGCTCTTACAGCATTTAGCCCATAAAATGGCTTTTAGAAATAGCTCAAGGGGTACAAAAAATCAGTTATTAAGTAATGTGATCAAAAAGAAACAAGAACAGCGATAGGGTAATAGTAAATTTTTCAGACAAGTGTTTAATTTTTCATTAAATAAGATGAAAAACTTTTGAATACATTTTCAAAGTGTTGAAAAAGCTCTGCGCTTTTCTCTTCTTGTATCCCCCACATTTCTGATAGTGGATAGAGTACAGAAGTATTGACTTCTATTTTGAACTGAGTTCCTAGCATTATCTGTCCAGTTGAGTTCATTGATTAATAATATTTCTCAAATTATATTGCTGAGGCTTTTCTTTTTTTCTTTCTATATACTGTCTGAATACTGAACAGAAGATAAATAATAAAACTGGCTTTGCTTCCTAAATAATAATGCAGCTGAGAACAGTACAGACTGTTCCAGATCAGGACAGTGACGAAGAATATGGTCACTACTACTTTTGTGTTTTATTTGAAAAACTGCAGGAACTGATCCTCCAGTTCTATCCACACAGAAAGTCCACGAGTAGAGGCTTTTCAGCCTATGCAGTTACAAACTTAAGATTTCCCAGGCTTCCAAACCTTTCAAGCTCTTTCATCTCATGAGAAAAATGTCGGGTTTTTTGAAGAATGTGCAACATCATACAGTAGCAGGTGATGCAAAGATGGAAGAGATGTCAGTGAATGATCTAATGGGTTACCAAGGAAGATCCAGATCAACTTTTAAACAATTAACCTATGTGCTGTTTCTCTGCTGAATCCTAAGTGACCAAATAATTTTCAGGGAGAAGCAAGAAAATTAATCAGTGAAATGCCATTGGTAGGAGAGGTGATTAAACAGTAATACAGCCAAGTTTAAGCAGAAAATTATTTCTTTCTTTAAGAAAAAATAATGCAGATGAATTTCAAAAGTTTGGAGAACAGAATTATATTGAAAATGCCGTAGAAAGTGCAGAAGAAGAGGAATGAAAGCAAATGACAGCAAACTGAACAGTTAATAAAAATATACCTTCAGAGATACATGTTACATTATTAAGTCACTGGGTGCTGTGAAGTGTGACATGGTTGTTTTTTCCTACAGATACTACCATTAGCCAAACATGTTGATCTCCCTTTCACTACACAATAAATGGTGGTGATTAAGATGACATTTCTTTGATTATCAATATTTATTGAAACAGCTAGTGTGCATATATAAACATAGACCAATTTTTTCCTGCAAGACAGTGGTTTGGAATTCTCAGGCAGGATTTCAAAATACATGCAGTACGGTGTAAAAACATATATATATATATATATCTTTTTTTTCTGGAGGACTCAGAAAATTCCTTGCATTATCGGAAATTATCTGTCTAGCCTAGAGATCCCGCATGACCTTAAAATGTGGCATCTTATAAAGTGACCCTTTTATACTTAGTGAACTGAGTTCTTTGTAACAAACAACATAAATTTTAATTATTAATGGCATAAAACCCAGGCACTTTCTCCATATTCAGTACCAGAATGTGAAAATGTTAATTGATATTTCCCTCTGACATTTCTGACACACTTACTGTTTCAACCATATTTTGGATTAACAGTGCATTGCAATTCAATCCTCTAAAAAGAATGCTATGTAATAAATTGACAGTGTACAATATACTAGATTAAAAAGCTTCACATAGCACTACATTTGGAAATGGTTCTGATCTATGTCAACAACAACAGAATATTTTTTGTGTGTTATTGATTAACTGGAGAGTTTAATTTCAGATCTAAACACACGAGTTAATATTGCAGAAAATTCAGTAACTGTTTAGTTAGCTATATGTTATTGACACAAACACCTCTTTCAAATAAACTTCAGGCAGAAATTATTATTCCATTTCAATTAGGCACATATATCTAATGCAGTAATGAAATATTTTGATGCTTTAGTTATTGAATAAATTAACTATTTCCCTGCATGAACCGCCAAAACATTCTGCAACCTTTACCTACTTCTGAAAGTTTAAACAATACTCAACCAAAAGTTAATCTTACCCATTCATTGCAATAACACAGGAAGAATCACAGAAGAAAAATTTTGAATAGGGTAAGAGGGGAACTGTATAATTAGGAAAACTCTTGGAGAATTAATGTTACAGACAATCATATGGACAATGCAGTCTTTCCCTTGAGGCCACAAAACACCTCAGCACTATGGAATTAAATTTCTAGAGAAAGTGTCCTAAATCCTAATGGTATTTTATTTTTCTGCAGTTTCACCAAATGACTTCCCTATCTATTCACCCAAATGAATAAACAACCAATGTCAAATGATGTTTAATTCAACCACTTTTTTTGTCAGATATTTTACCTTCTTCTGTTACTGGACAGTCTTATGTAACTTACAGCTTACTCTCAAGCTTCAGGAATTCTGAACTTCCTACACAGGTCAGCTACATGTAGTTTCAGCTATTGATTAACTGGAGAGTTTAACTTCAGATCTAATCACACACCAGCTAGCAGTATTGGAGAAAATTTAGTAACTGTTTAGTCAGCTAAATTCTGTTAACACGAAATCATTAGATACTGAGATCTTATCATGCTGACAGATGAGGGACCTAGTTTTAAGCATTAGAATGTTTTCCTTCTCAAAAAATCAAAGCGATCCTTATCTTTGTATTTGCAAATTATCATCCCCGACTACCACTCCTGTAAGAAAGGATTTTTCTCTCTTAAATACCTTTTAATGCTTGACTTCTGTTCTCCTATGTACTACCTGGATCCTTAGTTTTGCAGAATACTGACAGAAATAACAATGAAATGGAAAAACTGAATGAAAAGGGAACATATGAATTACTCACATTTTTAATGTCATTTTCATGGTGAAAAATATATTCGAATAATGCCTGTGAAAAGAATATTTAAAATGTTGTCATATTTGAAGATAAAAATTGATACTATTGTTTTAGAGGAATACAGAATCTTCGTTATGGTAGGCAGAAAATTCTTTGTGAAAGCAATCACATTCACACATGACTATTGCTGACAATTACATTTAATTTAGACTTGCACAAACAAAATCTATAGATGTGCTACAGTGTCTTTACAGGAAAGCATTTTAATTCTTAATTTGTTGCAAGAGATTAGTGGAATTGTCTCTTGTCTCTGATCCTTAAATTCATTTAAAAAAAAAAAAAAAAAAAGGACAGTTATAATTTGAAAGGAAATACAGATTTGAAAACCTGGTATCATTTTCATGACTTTTTAACAGTAAAATCAACAAGTGGTCTAACAAAGACTTTTTGCAATGAATAGGTAGATGCTTATGTAGGGCAAAATCTACTTAAATGAAACATAGGTTTATTGAGAATGTAAATGTTTATTAAGAATGTAAATGGCACAAATTTTGCCTTTGGGAAGAAACTTCTACATCCTACAGAATTTTGGGATCTGTAAAGGGAAACCTAATTTGTTATTTGTAAAGGATAAATGCTAACAATATGGCACTTCTGAAACTCAAACACACCATCATAATACCAAAGCTAAAAGAAGTTATATGCATCGGTTGTCTTGTGATAACTGCTGATAAGCCCACAATTGCGCGGCAATATACTTGCATTTCCATTAACTCCTGTACAAAGCTAAGCAAGTCATACTACCTTGTAAGTGTTCTGCACTAGAATACAGAAGAGCATGTAACAGGTAATGGGGATGGCATTTTCAGTGAACAGAATGATGTTGAAAGATACTAGATAACTAAGTGGAGACTAGAAGTCTCTATTCCCAGTAATGTAGTATGGGTGCTAGTAATGCAAGGTTCAATTTAGTTGAACCTTGATCTTTTTCTGCATCTAAATCTCACGCTTCAATTGCTTCCAAAAAACAGAATGTTTTTCTAAATTTTTAGTATTCATCATAAAAAATTAAAATAATATATTGCTTCATGAGGAAAAATATAAAGAATATGACAACAGTCCTCTAAGGGTTTCCATGACTAGCCACCAGCTTTACAAATTTTTACAAAATTCTTAAAAGATTTATCTTAAGGAAACTAGAGAATTACTAATGAAATATCGTGTCTGGTGAGGATAGTAAACCACAACCTACTTTTCTTCTACTTCTGGTCAGAAAAGAATCTGAAGAGATGATTAAAAGACATCAAAGCATTCTAAAGAAAACCATGCTTCTAGGGAAATTAGAATAGGAGGGTAACAAAAGAACAGAAAATAAAGAAGTAGTGAAACATTTCCACCTCTAGCTCAATAACAGGGAAGTATTCAGTAAAAATGAGTAAATCTAAAGTGATAAAAAAGATGTTTTCTTGCACAGCTGGCACAAGGAATTTATGGATGTTATCTATAATCCCTCACCTTCAAAAGGATTTAAATGACTGAACATTCACTTGGATAAAAATATCTAGAGTTATCTTAATAACTCTATTAATAATCCACAAGCTCAAAAAGATAAAACTCCATTTCAAGCCATAAACCAGTTGCTAACTGAGATTTACCAGAGGCTCTCTTTGGCGAGAGATGATACCTCATGTGTCTACTATGGGGTTTTCTGCAATAGTCATTAACATGGCTGATGACAGCCACATTCCCGTACAATTCAAAACATTGTATGACCTAGTCATCCAATGAAAAGACTGATAATCTTACTTTAAAAAAGATGCAATGAGTATACTTTGTAAACCCATAAGGAAGAAGTATATAGGAGGAGTATATATTGACATGAATACACAGGCTAATTATATGAATTTAAAAGCTGCAAGATATATCATCCTTTTGCACCTGGAAGAAGTGACAGCTCAAAGAGTTTTAAACTTTAATCAGTGATTCTTAACACAGCGCAGTCTGCAGTCTCACCCCTATTTTGGCTTTAGTCTTAATGCTGTCTTGTTTAAAATAAAAAAAATATAAATCCACCTAGTTCCCAATTTAAACTTAGATCTTACATTCTGTGGGAAATGTTAATATCATAATGTATTAGCTTCCTAATACTGACAAGTACACTTGCTGCCTATGGATGTTTCTAAGACTGTAGCTTTACGGTTTTTGGCTTAAGCCTCTTTTCATACAAAACTGAAGGAAGACAGAGCTACCCCATTGTCCTAGAAAATGCTAATTAAAAAACAAAACTAAAAAAATTGTTTCTCATTCCTGAGAGCTGCTGCTGAGAATATTTCATCTGAAAGCTATTCCACCTACTTGAATAGTGAACAGTTACCAAACACAATTAAAAGCTAGCTGTCTTCAAGTAGAAGAACCAAGTCTAGTTTCTTATGGATGTGTCTTGTGTTTCTTAATCCTCTCCAGGTTTACATTCTCCCTCTTTACAGGCTGCAATGGTTTTAGAATAATGTGTGTGCTGGCTGATTGCTGCCAGGAGCACAAATGGACAAAAGGTCTGCTTTTTTTTCAGAATTGATAAAGAATTGGCTCGTAACTGTCTTCAGATGATAGTTAGGAAGTCTTGCATTATCTCACCAGACTAGAAATAGTTTGATTAAGAGGCCAAGGGACAGAGATGTAAGGAGAGGGTGAAGAACACAGTGCAATTGGCAAAATATATCTCCTTTGAAAACCACATTGAATAACAATGCCCTACATCTGTCTAAATCAGGTTTTAAAAAGCAAAGGATTTTGTTAATCATTTCTGAAAAATTATTAACTAAATTTTTCAAGTGAAGGAGCTAGTTTCCACCAGCATATTCTTAGGTACTGCTAGTCTTCTAACAGTGGTCACCACCACATTTCTCAAAATAGACCAAATATATATGGGTCCTTTCAAGTCTAGGTTTCTAGCCAAAAATAGCTCCTGAGAGAGTGTATCTGACAGTCATTTCATACCTTGTGCAAAATGAGTTACTCGTTTCAGCCCAATAGTTGTTATTTTGTGAACAAAGTATGCACAGAAAACATCTTCATCTATACAACTGTCTGTGTTGGGGAAAGATTCATCTGAAAGGCCACAGAGTGATAAATCATTACACAACTTTTAGGTCCCTTCCACTCATAGCTAAAACCTGTATTTTGTGCAGATAACCTGGATAAACCTGTTCTATGGGCAGATAAGACTCAGCTTCAATGGCTGTCAATCATAAGATCCTAACTGAATACAAAGAATTCTGAACAAAAAGATGAAAATCTTGTTATATAAAAAGTGTTAACTCATGCCACAAAAGCAAAGAGAAAAATCCAAACCATTTGAACATTTTTAGGCCAGGACTGTCATCTATTTGTACACAGAACTGCATTTCTGACACTATGGAGAGTTCTGCTGGATTTTTTCCTCCTGGCTTTAATTTTTTTTTTTTAGTTGCCCTTCATCACACTGATATGAACGATTCAAATTTATTTACAAATGGAGTATTTTATTCTATACAAATGTTTTCCCTAGGTTCTACTTTCAACATAACCTCTTTAGACATATTTTCAATTTCAAGTCTGCTAATCACTGTCTAAAGATAAGCAACACATTATTTTTCTGAACTTAACATTTAGAACACAGTTCATCATTGTTTGTATCCCCTATACCATGTGCAGTTACATAAGAATGATACCAGAAAATAAGATATCTCAACATTAACCAAAATAGTCACGTACCTTTGCCAATTTCGGTTTCTGTGCATATTTTGCTAAATTCAGTCGAGACAGATTTATGAAAGGGCCATCTGGATTCGTTAGCATTGAAGCCTGAAGGGAAGAAAGAAGTTTTTAAGTGGGAAGATCCTCTAAATTTTTCCTGAAAATTTTCAAAATATTAATAGCATGCACAAAAAAAACCCCAACTAAACAAAGCATTGGTAGATAGACTGCTCTACTGTGCAGCACAGACTCTTCTTCTTATTGAATTTTGTATTTTCTGAAAGCCTGGAATTTGTCCTACTGCTCTACAGTCCCTGGAAGAGGCTGCATGAATTACCCCTGGAACTACCTTTTTCTTCCCTCTCTCCACTATTTCCATAATGTGTCTAAGCATGTAGTTTGGACTGAAGGTGGTTGGGATACATAACAAAAAAACTCTACCAAGAAACATCAGTTCCTACCTGCCATAGTGAGAAGATATCACTTTTCTATTAATGTGATGTTAATCTGTATTAAATTATCAGTTGCAATTTATTAATTTTGCTGATAGAACTGGATAAAACTAATATAGTGTATTTTCCCTATCTTCTGAACTTATGGACACTGAGAGATTATCAATTGTTATGTTGTAAATTGAAAACCTTGGAGAAAGTTTCAATGTACTTTTGGTGAATTCATAGTAATTTCATGACCTTCAGTGAAAAAACAAAAAAAACCACCAAACCAAACCAACCAACCAACCAAACCAAAAAAACCCAAACAACCAACCAACCAAAAAAACAAAACCAAAAACAAACCCCAGAGCTTGTGAATTTGGAATTTATGTGAATTTTCGTAAACTTGTGAATTTCTGTACATTTTTAATATAAACAGACTGGCAAACTAACAATAAGTAACATTTTCAAACTCTGATAACAATTTAAACAAAAAATTTAAAATGCTCACCTCCTTCAAACTTCAGCTGAGATGCAGCTTTTAAGTCAGCTACAATGTCACTGTACCAGATACTATGAGCAAGAAAGTCACTGTTCTCAGAACAAAGTCAAGCAACTTACTGTTCCTAGCCTGCCATATCTCCCAGAAGCACTAGTAATTGGACGAGAAGTAAGAGCTGTTCGAGGTGTTTTTATAGCTTGTTCCATAGTACTTGGCCGTCCACTTTGTGTGCTGGGTCTCACAAATCCTGTAATAGGTCTTCCTGATTGAGTTACTGGCCTGAAGATGGTAAGCACATTATTCACAAGCAGTATTTATCAGTAGAGAATTTAAACACTTATATCTGACATATCTGAAACATTTAGTTTTCAGAAGTTAAATTTAGGATTTGCTCATTTGTAAGTAGTCATATTTTTAAAAAATGAAACAATCACATACCTAACAGCTGGGCTGGGTCCTCCACCTTGACTAGTTCCAGGGAGTTTCAAAGATGTTCCTGGTCCTATAAAATAAGCATTTCTCACTTCACATTGATATACTACATCCTTGTCCAGGGTGAACATGGTTTTCTCACTTTTAGCCTTGCCATGCTCTCCCCCATCCCACTTGGGAGGGTGAGTGGCTTTGTGGGGCTTGGCTGCCTACCGAGGTTAATCCACAACAATTCTCAAGAACATCTTAGGAGCAGCCAATAGCACTGAAGTAGGAAAGCTACTGGAATGATGAGATCATGCTAATTTGAAATAGCGTATCTTCTGAGACTAAAACAGCATACAGACTTCAGTAAGTAACCCAAAACTTTCAGCTACAGGGCAGATGGAGAAAGCTATCTTATGTCTTTAAACCAACTTTAGCAAGGCTTCTGATACCGTCTCCCATAACATCCTCATGGGTAAGCTCAGGAAGTGTGGGTTAGAAGAGGGGATGGTGAGATGGGTTGAGAACTGGCTGAACAATAGAGCTCAGAGGGTTGTGATCAGTGGTGCAGAGTCCAGTTCGTGACCTGTAGCTAGCATGTTCCCCAGGGGTCAGTACTGGGTCCAGTCTTATTCAACATCATCAACGATGACCTGGATGAAGGCACAGAGCATACCCTCAGCAAGTCTGCTGAGGATATGAAACTGGGAGGAGTGGCTGATACACCAGAAGTCTGTGCTGCCATCCAGCGAGATCTGGACAGACTGGAGAGCTGGACAAAGGGGAATCAAATGAAGTTCAACGGGGATAAGTATACAGTCCTACAG
>JANHGN010026943.1:39672-50183 GCA_024605025.1 Megaceryle maxima
TTCTTCTCCCCCTCTACTCTGCACTAGTGACACCACATCTGGAGTACTGTGTCCAGTTCTGGTCTCCTCAGTTCAAGGAGGACAGGGAAATACTGGAGAGAGTCACACAGAGAGCTACTAGGAGGATGATTAAGGGACTGGAACATTTCTCTTACGAGGAAAGGCTGAGAGACTTGGGGCTATTTAGTCTGGAGAAGAGAAGCCCGAGAGTGAATCTTATTAATGTTTACAAATATCTGAAGGGTGGGTGTCAAGTAGAATGGGCCAGTCTCTTTTCAGTGGTGCCCTGTGATAGGAGGAGAGGTGATGGTAGCATGGGGAAACACAGGAAGTTCCACCTCAACATGAGGATAAACTTCTTTACTGTGGGAGTGACAGAGCCCTGGAACAGGCTGCCCAGAGAGGTTGTGGAGTCTCCTTCTCTAGGGACTTTCAAAACCTGCCTGGCTATGTTCCTGTGTGGCCTGCCCTAGGTGATCCAGCTGTGGCAGAGTAATTGGACTTGATGATAAACAGAGGTCCCTTCCAACACCTACCATTCTATGACTCTATGAAAAGCAAGATATGACATCTATACCTTCTCGTTTGTTCACTGCTTGTTATCAAGTACAGAAAGAAATGAGTTTTAAGTTGGCACAGACAGTTCTTGACAAATCACTGTTACTCAACTACTTACATTCTAGATACTTATAAACTGCTTTTATTAAAAATGTTTCCAAGATCTAAAATTAAACTGGTAGGTAGACAGTTTCCTTCCTTCTCCTTTTTTTCCCCAATATAAACTCCAAGTCTGCACCTTTTCAGTCTTCTCTCTCTTTTGCCCTCAGGCTGCAATTAACTCTGAGATACTACCAGTCTATTGTTTAAGCAAGTTTATTAGAATTGTCCAAATTAAGAGCTTTTAACGCAATCTAAATACTTCCTAGATTTTTTAATCCATACTGAAACCAAATATCTGTCTCCAACATTACAGTAGCCAGCTGGCTAGAGCTGTATTTAAAGTTAAATAATACAAAAAAGGTATTAACCATCATCTCCTTGGTAAAACCAAGTAAATATGCAAATGATGTTACAATAAGGACCAAACCTCTCTTCTAGCTGGCTGCACTTAGGATCTCTGTTGCTTACTCATTCTTTATAGTGCTGTGATTATTATTATTTATTCCACAACAGAAGGGGTCAACATCCCACCCAGTAGTTTGCAACATGGTAACTAGGGCACTCTTCTGAGAAATGGGGAAAGTGGCTTTCAACTTTTCAGGTCATCAGACAATAAAGTAGTCTTCCACTTTCTGAGCCTGTTTTAACTATCACAATAATATAAAAAAGGGCATTAAAACCCCTCTTCTATACTTGTGCTCTTGGTGTACCGTGAGAATGCTTACAGGATTCAGTTCCTTTGATCTCACTAAAGGCAACTCAGTCTTTATTTTGACATTCCCAATTGAACTAGCTATGAATAGGCATCAAGAGGCCACAGCAGTGCATGTGGCCACAAACAGCGACAGAATTTAAGAGTGTAATTTCAGCAGTTAGTGATGACTGCAGGTGACTCCTTTAACTCCACAGTTAATGAAATAGGTGTCATTATCCATAATGCCAATTAGTAAGAGTTTCTGAAATATATGTTGTCAGGGTAACAATTTTAAACTAGATTACAACCTTAGCTGATAAAATTGATGGTGTTAAGAGTCCAAAGGTAACATACTGGGAATTTTCTGTAAAATGATGCTATGGGACATTTTTATTAATAAACAAGACTGATGGAAAATTAACACAGCAAAATTATAAAAATATAAAAACTGTCAGAAGACAGATTTCATTATATATGTGTGAAGAGGAACCACAGAAAAGTAACTATTTCCCTGGACCCTATGCAATTTACTAATTATTTAATATTGCAAGACTGAGAGCAAAATCATTATTAAAACAGTTTAATCATGAAACTAGAATAAGGACAGATGCATAACTGAAATGGACATGTAACTGATGCAAAAGGATTTGAACTGCCTAGTAACCAAAGTACAAACAGTACCATTTGTAATATGGGATGTATGACAATGGATTTTTAGGTTTACAAGCTATAATTACAGTGGGAGAGGATATTCTGGAAGATTTGCCGCAGTAAAAGACTGTGAGTCAAGACCAACTATGGCTAACACACTAACAGCAGAAGAAAAAGCCCACAGTCACCAAGCATCCATATTTATTAAATCATGTGTAAAAGTGGAAGTGATCTCAGAATTGTGGAAGTTGGAAGGGACCTGTGGAGGTCATGTGGTCCAACCAGGCTGAAGCTGGGTCACCTAAAGCCAGTTGTCCAGGACTCTTTCTAGATGGTTTCTGAATTTCTCCAAGAAGGGAGACTCCATAATGTTCCTGGGCAACTCAGTCACACTCACAATAAAAAAAAGTGTTTCCTGATGTTCAGATGGAACCTCCTGTGTTTCAGTTTGTGCCCATTGCCTCTGGTCCTGTCACTGGGTACCACTGAAAAGAGCCTGTCTCTGCCCTCTCTGCACCCTCCCCAGTGATATCTGTGCTTACCTTTTATATAAAAGCGTAGCAGAAAAACACTTCAGATGTATAAAGCTTGTAAAATCAAGCTGTAGAAGAAGTATTTTCCGCATTCTCAGTAGACTGTTCTCTGGTTTGGTGACTACAACTGATTAATTTGAAAGGATTAAGAAGTGAGTATCAAGACTCAACTCAAAAATCAGAAGACATATCTCAGAATGAGAAGATTGTTTAGTTTTTCCTAGAAAAGACCACTGGAAGACTTAATGACAGTTGTAACTATTTACTTTTAAGTATATTTTTGAAAATAAAGACATCATATCAGGCATAAATTGTACACAAAAAAGCAACAGCTGGAGCTATAGTTGATAATTGCCCCTAAAGACATGGCATACACTAATAAAAGCTAGCAAATCTAATAATCTCCTAAAGACAGCAGGGAGTTCTTTCTCTCTGGAAAGTTCTTATACTTTCTGAAAAACTATAGTATCTCAGGCACACCCGGTGGATTTGAAGCACAAATAGCAAAGTCTTACGTCAGTGATTCAGGAGTGCAGGCTACACTATCATTATTTTATTTGGCCTTTAAATCTGTGACACACTATCCAGAAAGTCACTTTTTTTTTTTTAGTTTAAATATAGTATGAATGTCACTTTTTGGAGAGTGAATGTCACTTTTCCAGAATGTCTTATTTCTCAATAATGTTCATCGTATTTTTTTTGGCAGATGGTCCATACCACAGGGGGCATAAAAGTCAAATCAAAGTCTAAATTATATTGTTATGCTATTTTAAGGCAGATACATGTAATTAGATTATCATAATGAAGAAACACAACTTGAGTACTGCTTGACTGTTTATATGTGACCAAGCATGTAACAACAATTTTTAAAAATGCAATCAGGCAGATATGCAATTGCCTGTTTCTACCCAGATGAGAAGAGCTTTTAATGCTTCAAATATTAGTTCTGGACTATGTCCATTTCTTCCAATAAATTCCTTGACATGGTAGGTGGTTGAAAGCCACATGTAGTAAGATGCATAAAAATTCCCATGTGGACTGTAGTAAAGGAAAAGACAATCAGTAATAATGCCAAAAAGTAGTGGAAGACTATTAGTTACTGTCCTCTTAGAGGGGAACTGACAAAGCTGAAAAGAGCTGCATACAAGAAACAAAGAGAGGGCTGAAGAACTGAGAGAGAGGAAAAAGTAGAGAAAACAAAGGAAAAACAGTTCAGAAAACATCTGCGGGAAATGATACAGAAAGGTGATGTTAGATTTGGCCAGACTGTTGTCTACAGTAGAGGCATATTGATGAGATTCACAGTACATTCATGGAATCATAGAATCATTCTGGCTGGAAGAGACCTCCAAGATCATCAAGTCCAACCTTATTCCTAGCCCTATCAAAACCACTAAACCATGTCCCTAAGCACAACATCCACCTGGCTCTTAAAACACCTCCAAAGATGCTGACTCCACCACCTGCTTGGTCAGGCTATTCCAATGCCTGACAACCCTTTCAGTAAAGAAATTCATCCTAATATTCAGCCTGAACCTCCCCTGGTTCAACTTCAGGCCATTTCTTCTTGTTCTATTGCTTGTCACTAGGGAGAACAGACCAACTCCCTGCTTGCTACAACTTCCCTTCAGGTAGTTGTACAGAGCAGTAAGGTCTCCCCTTAGTCTTCTTTTCTCAAGGCTAAACAGCCCCAGATCCATCAAGCCCTTCCTCATAAGAGACATGCTCCAAAACCTTTACTAGCTTAGTAGCCCACCTCTGCACTCTCTCCAGCACCTCAACATCCTTGTAGAGAGGGGACCAAAACTGGACACAATATTCGAGGTGCAGCCTCACCAAAGTCAAGTACAGAGGAATGATCACCTCCCCCCTCCTGCTGACTACACTATTCCTGATATAGGCCAGGATGCTGTTGGCCTTATTGGCCACCTGGGCACACTGCTGGCTCATGTTCAGCTGGCTCTCAATCAATACCCCCAGGTCCTTCTCTGCCTGGCAGCACTCCAGCCACTCCTCCCCCAAGCCTGTAGTGCTGCTGGGGTTGTCGTGGCCAAAGTGCAGGACCCAGCATTTGGCCTTATTGAAACTCATGGAATTGGCCTTGGCCCAGCAATACAGCCTATCTAGATCCCTCTGTAGAGCTTCCCTACCCTCAAGCAGATTGACACTTCCTCTCAGCTTGGTATCATCTGCAAACTTAGTAAGGGTGCACACTATCCCCTTACTCAAATTGTTGATGAAGATGTTAAACAGGAGTGGCCCCAGTACTGAGCCCTGGGGGACACCACTTGTGATTGGGTGCCAACTGGATTTAACTCCAATGACCACAACTCTCTGGACTTGTCCACCTAACCAGTTTTTCACCCAGGAAAATGTATGCCTATCCAACACAAGAGCGATCAATTTCTCTAATAAAACACTGTGGGAAACACTGTCAAATGCCCTACTAAAGTCAACAGACAACATCCACAGCCTTACCTTCATCCAACAAGTGGGTCACCCTGTCATAGAAGGAGATCAGGTTTGTTAAACAGGACCTGCCCTTCATAAACCCACGCTGACTGAGCCTGATCATCTCGTTGTCCTGCATGTGCTGCAAAATGGAGCCCAGGATGATCTGCTCCATCACTGAGGGCATGTATTTTTCTCTAGTTTCCCACAGTGCCTAAAGAATTACTGGAATAGACCTCCAAGATCATCAAGTCCAGCCTATGACCCAACAACATGACAGCTAGACCATGGCACTAAGCGCCATATCCAATCTTTCCTTAAACACTTCCAGGGATGGTGACTCTACCACCTCCCTGGGCAGTCCATTCCAGTGTCTAAAGAAGCCTTTCTAGGAGTAAAAGTAATCCCTGAACTGATGGAAGAGAGCTAGTGAGTACAGACATGTAGAGGAAAAGCTGACAAAACACTATTTGTCTGAACCCCCATCTGACAGGCCTCAGTGCTACATCAAGATCATGTGGTATATCTCAACATTGGTTTATGGTTGCATGGCAATCAAAAGCTCTTCTTACAACAACAGCTAAAAAACATATAAGGTCACAACAGTGTGTACTATTTTATGCTAGATAACAATCCTGACCAAAAGAGCTCTTGTTGCGCCAACATATTTAAGTGAAAGTTGTTCTTACGTGCGACTTGAGCAATGGCATTTTCATCTAGCATCATCTCTGCGATTCCTTCTTGATCCATATCTATTTCATCCACGTACACCATTTCTGTCAAAGCTCGTGTTTTCAGGCTCCAGGCAGCCTGAATAAGAATTAAGTAAAATATCTTCAAGACAGCAAGTAAATAACATGATCAGCAATTTTGCCATTTTTAAATTACTATTCCTTTCACAGTTTTAATAGGCTTGAATAAGGTATTGACTTAAACAGATGAGTATATCAATCAGTTGCCTGATGGAGGTGGAAAGGGGATGAAGGCCTTGGAGAACTCTTTTGGAGTAGAACAGCTATAGTCACTGAGCTTGGAGGACAGAATTTAATGAAAAGTTATGACTTATTTAGGTAACAGGAAACTGTCTGAGATCTTGTGCTTTTGAAGATATCCCCAGCTATCAGTGCCATTCAAAACCCCCTGCTGACAGACACCTTATTTAAATTGGGATAGGAGAGGAAGGTAAGTAGACCACTGCAATGCAAAATAATAATAGAATCATAGAATTGTCAGGGTTGGAAGGGACCTTAAAGATCATCTGGTTCCAATCCTCCTGCCAATGGCAGGGACACCTCCCACGAGCAGGTCGTTCAGAGCCCCATCCAGCCTGGTCTTAAAAACTTCCAAGGATGGAAGTTTGCCTTGGATGGAAGAATGCCCTTCACAGATGTGTAGAAAAAGGAGGAAAATCCTCCTTGCACCACCAGAGGTGCACCACATTACTATCCACAAGCAACAGTATTCAGACTAAAACTCCTTTGTTCACAGCACCAGCTGTAAAAAGTGTGTAAACATATAGATAGATTAAGCATCTCAGATTGTGAGATTATTGGAGCACTTGTTAGGGAACTAAACTGACAAATTGCTACATTAAATGTCTTGAAGGATTATATGAGCAGTGTGGAAAGGCAAGCATAATTCGAGCCTATGTGACAAGCTTTGTGTAGACAGTAGACACCAAATCCAGGGAAAGAAAAAAAACAAACTACTGGCAATCATACAGAAGTACCAACTAAACAAGTGCAGATGCAATCACTTTGATAATTTAATATGCCTGCAATGTACTCATAATGCTGGCACATCAATAAAAGGATCCACAAGATAAAAGGAGCCACAAAACCAATCCCTGATCTTCCTTCAGATATTGAACAGATCATCATAAATTTTCCAGAGTAAAAATCACTGCCAAAACAATTTGATTTGTTTCTTTTCTGACGCAGGGTACAGCAGTCTGGTGGAAAAGCATATTTAATATTTGCTAAAGAGAACTTTCAAAATAGAAATGTACTGATGCTACCTTAATAGAATTAAAGGTCAAAGACATGTAAACATTTGCTCTTTAAATAAGAGGTAGGAGAAGATCTGGATTTCATTCTTATTTAATAATTTAAGTAATCATTTAATGGGATACTTCTCATTCATTATGTCTCAGATCATCCCTTCCTCTACACTTCCCTCATATTTCTAGATAACTTTATAACTATCAAAAAGAATGTGTATCTAAAAATGTTGAAATATTTAACTCTCCTTTTTGAAAGTGAGCAAAGTTTTTCAAAGAAGCAAATGAAATTTAGCCACCCAGTACAGCTACAATTAGAAATCTTTGCTCCAATGTTAAGAGAAGGGAACAAAGCAGGATGATGTGAATCTAGGCCAGACAGACATAATGCAGATCTGGTTTATTATCTTTTAGTTTCTACTTATGTAGTAGGGTAACAACCTTTAATTGCCATTGAGATTTGCAGTTAGATGTCCTAACAGTTTTTCAATATCCTTTAGAAGTATTTAGTTTGTGGAATTTTTAACACCTTGATGGTATTCTGCTATTTTCAAAGACATGTCTGAAATCAACATAAGCATGTCTATATTGGGAAAATGCTGAAATTAAGAGCTCTCAGTATAGCTGAAGACAGACTAACTTCCTAGTAGAGATAAGGAAAGTTGCCCATTGTAATGATCTTTTCCTGGGAATTGAAAGTAGCAACTTCTCTACACAAATTGCTAAAACTAGGGCTGGTTCTTAACATAGACCTATCATTGTGATTTTTCCAATAATAAACATGAGATAATGTGTTTTTAAAGGCAACATGTCTCTTTGTCATGACTGGACAAACATCTGTCATAAAAAAATAGGTTCCTTAGGCTACTCTTCCAGTCTTAAGCTCCTAGTCTGAGGCTTCACAGCCAACAAAAAATTGTAGATAAGAGTATTGCCTGCAGCAGTATTTGTTATAGAACATCTGATCAAAACAGCAGGAGAGAGAAAAATGTCAAATTCATTACTTAAAAAGAAAGTTGACCTTTGCCTTAGGAGACAGGGAGACAATTCAAAATTCCTAACTACTAGTTACAAGACCCATATGAAAAAAAAAAATCATTTCTGCACATGCACACACTTATGCTGAGTATCTGAAAAATCAAGATATGGGAAATGGAATTAGAAATGTATACTGACACAGAAGTGCAAAGGCAGCTGTAGAAAACCCTCTCTTTTTTTAATGTATTAAATGAAATTTCAAATGCCCTTTTAATTCATAGAAAAATTGCTCCTTATTCAGAAAGAGTCACATAGGACTTTATTAGAACTATGTCATATGGCTGTTGTCTTAAAAAGAAAACCTGAGAGATGTATATTTCTCTATTAAAACAGACCCTCCCCATCAAATTTTGATTTTTTTTTGGTCCATGAAGTAAAGGTGTCTTTTATTATCACTTAAGATGTAGAACTCATTCATGGATCAAAGATTTTCTTAACAGCTCAGTAATTTCAACTTTTGCTGATTTTCTTTATAAAGAATTTGTACCAGTAGTCCTGACATTTCCTATAGCTACTTTATCCTTTTATGAATCCTACTTTCTCTGTTGCAGTTTATAGTTGTCCAGAAAATGTTTAATAATTCTGCTCACAAGAAAGTACACAGCTTTAGTAATTTGCTATACTATAGTGCACAGATTTTTCGCTCAGTGAAAACCTGTAAGGGTTTACTCTGAAACTAGTGCAGAAGAACTTCAGCTGAAAAACTTCAATTAAAATGAGTAACAGTAGCACAAAACTGGAAGAACCACACTTCCAACAGTGAGAGGCTCACTTACAATCACAAAAGCCATAAAAATAAATGAACCCATTTCTGAGTAACTATATGACAATACTATTTACACTATTTACACCTTAACTTAGCACAAGGCTGTCCACTCAAAACTGTTGCCTCAGATTCCAGATCATCTGCTCTCTCTTTCCATGATTGGTAATTTTGATTTGTGACAAGCAACGTCTAGCATTTATGAAGACCTGCATTTTTATGAAATGAGCACTTAAACAGTAGGAACAAGAATGGGACAGCTTGTTTCAGACAACCCACATATTCACAGCATAATAATAGTTTTAGCTTGCTTAACTCCTAATCAGAACTTTAGAGTAATTAATAGCAGTTAGAGGGAAGCAATATATTAAGTACTGTAAGGACAGAAATGTGGTAGAGTATTTCTTAAGATGTCTATACTCCAGAAAGAAAAGTGACAAAGTGTTTTTCACTTAGTTCCTGAGAAGTGATTTATTGCTGAATCAAGTATCTTACTCTTGTCCCTGAAAAGTCCAAAAACCAAGTAACAGTAAAATCTGAATCTAAATGTATTTCCCAAATCTGGTAACACACATTTCTAAGAGGTTTTATTCTCCAATAATCCTTTCCATTGCTGTAAATTTTAGTCCATACACAATTAATATCCTGGAACACAAATACCTCATGAAGCATAATCTTTAAAGTGAAGAAGATATCTGGTGATATTCCACCAAAACCATTTTGTATGCAAACAACTTGCATCATTGGGATGTAATCAGAGACTTGTAAAATGTTTTAATGAGCTGTATTTAAAGATGCAATTTCACATTGCATTTAATCTCCTCAGATTGTGGGCTGAAGCCAAAAGATGTCACCATCTGCACATTACTATTCTTCCCATTGCAGTAATCCAGGGCTAATGTGGACAGAGTGAAAACTAATCAAGTATTCTTGGTCTTCCATCACTTATGCAAAACATCATCATACAGCTTCAAGACTACCAGACTCTACACAAAGTAGGGCACAGGTAACAGGCCACCATTACACTGCATTAAAAGAAACATGAAAGTGAGCCCTAAATGGATAAACACTGATGTGTTACACACCCTGGCTTTTTCCTGACTTCAGCAAATGAAGGTCACTCAGTTCAAAAAAGATTCAGTTTAGATTTTAGGAAGCAATAAGCTACTGAACTGCTGAATAAACCTATAGGAAATATACGAGAGAATAAAACTTCTATCAAATATAAAAGCTTCCTATTTAAAATACCTCTTATCAAATGTACTGTCTTACCAAGGATGAAAAACAAATTAATGTCATTAAGGGGTTAACAACAAAATAAGTATTATTTGGTGTACCATAAATTCTTCCTAATAATTGTATCTAATAATTGTATTTATGAAATGAATTTTACCTGAAACACGGTGTATTCAGCATCAGCCTCCTGAAAAGAGAGGATATAGAAACTGAGGAATGGAAATGCAAAATAATACAAAGAACAACAAAAAAATGGAATGACTATCTCATTTTGCACAAAGATTTTCTCTCTGACACATATACCCAAATTTCTACTTTATTACATTATCTGAACTTACACACATGATGGATCTCACAATGAAAGCAGATTTATAATAAGTACATTTTTAAGATACCTTTTGTTTTATTGCTTCTGATGGATCATGTAGGCCAAATCTTAAACCAACATTACAGAATTATTTAACTATTTAAATAATTATTAACTAT
>JANHGN010026944.1:0-24382 GCA_024605025.1 Megaceryle maxima
GCCTCCCCCTCCCTCCCCCCCGCCCTCCAGCCCTCTCGCCCTTCCATCCCTCCCTTCCCGGCTCCGGCGGCGGCTTCCTCCCTGCGCGACCCGTTCGGACCTCCCCCCACCCTGGGGCGCGTGGGTTCCGGCGCGGCGGCGGCTGCCGGGGCCGGCAGCAGGGGCGGGGAGGCGGGGGAGGCTGCCCGGAGCCGCCGCCGCTCCGCTCCACGCTGCTCCGCTCTTACACCCGGCACGGGATGCTTGGGGCGCGGAGTTTGCCATGGCAGCTCCCGCTGCTGCTCGCAGCCCTCTTCTGCCTGCCGGCTCCCAGCAGTGCCCAGCTCCGCTACTCCGTGCCCGAGGACCGAGAGCCGGGCTCCTCGGTGGGCGACCTGGCCAAAGACCTAGGGGTGGAGGTGCGGAGCCTGGCCACCCGCAACCTGCGCCTGGTGAGCGAGGGTGGGCAGCGACATTTCCAGGTGGACCTGGCAGCGGGTGTGCTGCTCCTCGACAGCAGGCTGGACCGGGAAGCACTGTGTGGGCAGAGCCCCATGTGTTCTCTGCACCTCCAACTCGTCATGGAGAATCCCCTCCAGCTCCACCGGGTTGAGGTGGACATCCTCGACGTGAACGACAACGCGCCCCAGTTTCCCAAGCCGGAGGTGGTCTTGGAGATCACTGAGGTGGCCAACCCTGGGACTCGGCTGCCCTTGGAGGTAGCAGAAGACCCGGATATGGGCTCCAACTCCATCTCCACCTACGAGCTCAGCCCCAGCAAGCATTTTGCCCTGAGTATCAACGTGAGAGGAGATGGTGTTAAAATGCCCGAGATCGTACTTGAAAAAGCACTGGATAGAGAGAAAGTGCCTGTTCATCACCTAACACTGACAGCCCTGGATGGAGGGAATCCGGTGAAATCTGGCACTGCCAAGGTTACCATCCATGTCCTGGATGCAAATGACAACCCTCCTGTCTGTGACCCACCCATATCCAAGGTACACCTGGAGGAGAACGTGCCGGTGGGCACCCTGGTCACCAAGCTGAATGTTACTGACCTAGATGAAGGTCCCAACGGGGATGTGGAATATTCTTTCAAAATTAGCAATAATGCACCTGGTAAATTCACCAAGCTGTTCTCCTTAGATCCCCGGACAGGGGAGATCAGAACCAAAGCCCCACTGGATTATGAGGAATCCAGTGCTTATGAAATTGCAGTTCGAGCCAGGGACAAGGGATCCCCGGCCATGGAAGGACACTGTCACCTGCGTGTGGAATTAATTGATATCAATGACAACAGCCCAGAGATTGTGCTGACCTCTCTCTCCAGCCCAGTGCAGGAGGACGCAACCCCGGGCACTGTGATTGCCCTCATTGGTGTAAAGGACAGCGATTCCGGTGACAACGGGCAGGTTCGTCTGCAGATAGCAAAAGAGCTCCCATTTAAGCTGGTGTCATCTTTTAAGGAGCATTTCTCACTGGTCACAAATGGTCCCCTTGATCGGGAGAAGGCCAGTGGATACAACATCACAGTGAGGGCCGTGGATTCGGGGTCCCCACAGAGGGCCACACAAAAAACCATTTACCTCCGAATTGCTGATGTGAATGATAATGCACCAAATTTCTCCAGCCCTTTCGATACAGCTCATGTTCAGGAAAACTCCCTTCCCGGCACTTCTGTTTTTTCAGTGTCAGCATCTGATCCTGATGAGGGTAGTAATGCCAAACTGTCTTACTCCATCTTGGACAATGGGATGCAGGATGTACCCATCTCAACCTACTTCCGGATAGACCAGGATAATGGCACCATCTACACTGTTCGGACTCTGGACTACGAGCAGGACAAGGTGTTCCAGGTGCCTGTGGAAGTGAAGGATGCTGGGTCTCCTGCCCTGAGCAGCACTGCTGTGGTCCATGTGTTTGTCCTGGATGAGAATGACAATGCCCCCACCATTGTCTACCCATCCGTCCCCAAGGGCTCTGCCTTCCACCAAACCATTCCAGCACTGGTAGAACCTGGCTATCTGGTCACCAAAATTGTAGCTGTTGATGCTGATAGTGGCCATAATGCTTGGCTGTCCTACCAGCTGCAGGACACCACCGAGGCTTTACCTTTCCAGGTGGAACGCCGCTCTGGAGAGATAAGGGTTGCGCAGGCTCTCAGGGAGTCAGAAGATCCCCACAGGCTGGTGGTTGAAGTGAGGGACAATGGGACACCGTCCCTCTCGGCCTCTGTGGTAATAGTAATTTCTCCAGAGGAAAATGGTGTGCAGGACTTTGCCAAGTCCTTGGACCTCCCCAAATCTTCTCCCAAGGATACCAACCTAACACTTTACCTCATCATCTCCTTGGTGTCCATTTCCATTGTGTCCTGCGTGATGTTTGCTGTGGTGGCTGCTCGTTGTCTCAAAGCTGGGAGTGCCAGCTGGACCTTTGTGGGTTGCTGCCGAGGATCTGGCCGCAAGCCTGCCTCACATTTCCATGGGCAGATGAAGCCAGATGGCTTCATCAAGTACCTGGACGTGGGAGGAGCAGGCTTGACCTCCCAGGCACAGAATTACACCTCTTGTTTCTCTCCCATGTCTGACCAGAGCGATTTCCTCTTTGTAAAACCTTTCAGCCATTCTAGCACTGCGGAGACCATGGCTGCCTATGAACAGGTGACCAGCACCTTAGCGAGTCCCTGTGACGGGGTAAGAGTTGGGTGTTTCTTACTGTCCTCTCTGCTAAGTGCAATGGTCCATATTATCCAGGCCAGTTGGTTGTTCTCTGTCCTTCCACCTGAGAAGGTGGCTTCAGGCAATGTGTGTCACTGTCACCTCCTGGCAGGTGGCAGGTGAAAGCTTTGGCTGGGTTTGATGGAGGTGGGGGAAGGGGCTGGGTGGCACCGTAAAATCAAAGGCTGTGTGTTTGTAGAAGTGAGGAGTTTTCCCTTGGCCCCATTTCTACTTTTTTTGTTTTTAAAGTGATTCTTAGCACAGTCAGGAGTGTGGGCTTTGGGTGTTTTAACTTCTTGATTCTGTTTAACCCCTTTATTCCGCATGGCATACAAACTGGGGGGAGGTTATCCGAAAGCAGTTTTGTTGGTATGTCTTTCACTCTGTTTTAGAGGTGCATTGTAGAAATTTCTCATTTCTTAACTCCTGAGTGTTCTTAATTCCCAGTTGTGCCCCTGGCAAGGGATCGTTTTCCAACTCTGTCGGTTTCAGTGAGGGGTTGAATTCACTCTTCAGTGCTGAATGTTGTGACTTTTTTTCACAAAGATCCTGGTGACCTTATGTGCCCTTGGGCTTGTGGAGACATAGGCAGCGGTGTGCTTTGAAAACTTCAGCCACTTGTGTTCAGATGTCTAAATATGAACGCAGGTGACTCTCTTTAGCTGTAGCTTTTATAACTGTGGGATATAAAAAGTAAAGTCATTTTGCGTCGCAAATTCCTGCCCTAAATTTGAGAGTGGTAATTACAACAGGATTTCAAAATATAGATTGGGAAGGACTTATCTAGTGCAGGGTTGTGTGTCAGCATCTGCAGAAATGTGTATCTGAAATCTGGAGGGCAAGTATTTAAACAGCTTAATTTGCATGCAGCCTGGGTACCTGTGGGACCTCTCTTTTTAGGGGAGTAATTTATTCTAATATATTCTTTCAGAAGAAGCATCAAAGCAGTGGAGAAATTAGTGAAATCACATCTACTAAATAAAAAATTTAGGTCAGCTGTAACCCGTCTTTCCTTTTCCTTAGTAATTGCATGTACAAGCAGAACAATCCTATAAAACTGATGTTCCACTGTATGGACCCGTGGAACTGCTCATTCCTAAGGTAACAGAGAGACAAACGTTGTCCTTTTCACGTAGCATGTTATCATTCCGGAGTTAATTAAGATGATTATGATTTTTCGGAAGTATTCATCTTCCAGACAGAAAACAGTTCTGCTATTTACTGCTCATGACAAAGACGGGATTCAAGCCGGAACATACAAGCCTGCTTCATGTCCTTCCTTATTTACAAAACGTCCATTGTCTGATGGTGAAATAACACGGGCAGAAAAGCGATACGAGGGCTTCCTAATAAACTTACAAAGTGTGCTGCTGTGTCCAAAGTTGATTGTGTCTCCTAAACAAATAACGCTTTTCTCTTTTGCTGTTGGAAGTTCATTCTTTCCTCTGCGGACAGAAAAATATTGTAATGCTCCGAGGCCACAGCATCTAGGAAAAGTCCTTCAAATACAATGTGTGAAATCAAGATCTCAGGCAGGCCTTTTTAAGGACAGAAGAAGGACAGATTAGGAAGGTCTGTTATCATTTTACCTTCTGGCATTAAAAGGATCTTTCTAAGTAGCAATTAACTCTGCCACCCCCACCCCCACCCTCCTCCAAGCTCATTACGTTGGTACCATTGCTCCTGCTGAATTGATGCCCTTATCAGTTTATTTCATGCTTCATTTCTTTCACAGCCTGGTTTCCTGAGCTGCTTTGGAAGATTATTCGCTGAATAGTTTTTGTCATGCTTTTTAGGATTCATGCTGGTTGAGAAATACTCAAGAAAGGGGGCGGGGGGGGGGAGCAGGAGCTTTCTTTTTGTTCTAATTGATTTGCTTTACTTGGAAAGAACACACTGATATTCCAGACTGAAATAATCCAGGATCAGTTCGCTTTCACTTTCAAAGGCAAGAATGGAGGTATTAAAACTCTTCTATTTTCTCTGCAGCAAGCTCAGCCTAACACAGACTGGCGCTTCTCTCAGACCCAGAGACCTGGAACGAGTGGGTAAGTGCCTGTTTCTCCATATATGTGTCCAGTGAAGGTTTCTTCCCTTGCATGCCACTTTTAGCTCTGAGGACAGTTGTTCCCTGTCATTGCTAGAATTGTCCAGACAAATAGTCAGAAATAGGGCTGCTTCTGTGTCAGCTCTGTTTGGTGGTGATGTGACAGCTGTTGTTTGCAATGGTGCTTCTGGTTTTGGTGTGTACAGCTCAAGGATTACAGACAGGGACTGGAGGGAACTCCAGGTGAAGTTGTGAGATGGTTAAAGGACTGGAAAACATGCTCCATAGAGAAAGGCTTCTTCTCTAGAGCATATTTTGAGCATTTTAGATACTGAATCCAAAATCTTCATTCTTCCCCTTGCATGGATGCTACTGGAAATCACTGTGTGAGTCCCTTTACCAGCCATGCTACCTTGAGCTCTGTGCTACTCAAGTGTATTGGCTGCTCTGGCTTGAGTACCTAGTGCCAAACTTCTGTGTAAGCCCCTGTGGCAGACAGAAATTGAGAGGATGAGCCCCAGGTACCCCTCTAGAACAATGTCCCAGACACATCTAACCCATCAGGAGCAGGTCCCTTATGAAATACCACTGTATGTGCTTTCTCCTGTGGGCTAGTATGGCTGAATCAGGGTTGGGATGCCTGGATCCAATTCCATTTGGTGAGAGGTTTGGAACCTTTCTTGCATTCCTTGGGAAGTGCTGTCACCAATGGGGTGGTTCAGTGGTTCATCCAGGTTGAGGAGCCCTCTACACACTTCCTGCTGGATCTGGGCACCTGGGCAGAGGGAGGCTAAGGAAGACAAAATTAAACCTATTGGGTCTGGAGACTCGCAGGAAGGATGTTTCCTAAGTTCTGGTCTTGCTGTCAAAACCATAGCTGAGTTTTTGCCACTTTGAGTGTGATGTCAAAAAGATAAGAAGCCCTGGCAACAGAGCAGAGACCCATCTCCCACATAAGTACCCCTCTCTTGACTGTGTGCTCTCTTGCCTCTGGCCCAAAAAAGTTTGCTTTTCTTGGTCCATAATGAGAAAGCGCTGACAAAAAAATCTTGAGCTGCTGCCCTTCACCTCTCCCATCTTCCCTCTGGTTCATAAGCTGGGGCAGGGATCATCTTCAGAGGGTGAGCTTCCTTGAGTACCATCAGGGTAAGGAAGGGCTTAAACTGGGACTCCACCTTCCTCTGTGAATACCCCAGCCAGAGGTTTTTCTGTATGAGGAGAGTGGCTTCAGGATAATTTAGATGTGAAAAGATTGTATCTTTTGGGGCGTAGCCAAGGATTATATCCAGGGAGCAATCAGGAGTAAACTCAGATGCTGTCCTTCCTTGGCTGTCTGGGCCAGGCATCGTATCTCTGTGGAGAATAGAGTAGCTTATGCCTCTGTGCCTTTGTTATTCCTGGTGGCCACTTGGGCAGCTCATGGGGAGGTTTAAATGGTGCCACAGGGAGTGTCGGGTCCTGGATTTTGGTGTCAGAGCTTCCAGTTAAACACCTGCAGCAGCTGAATCTGTGGTGATAATGTATCTTAACAGAAAACTGAGACGCTGCTGTAGACAACTTGTGGCAGTGATTCAACTTTGTTACTAGGCTCGTCTAGCTGACAAAACTAACACAGAGTGAGGGTTTGGTGGAAAGTAGATAGAGTGTTCCTACTAGAAGTCAGCCATGGACTTGAAAACAAGGCTATTGCTGGAATGCTTTTATCAGAGGTCTGTTGAATTTCCCATCACTGACAACATTTTAATCAAGAAAAATCTTTCTAACTGTTTATGCTCTAGTTGAAATGACAATTAACAAAGCCCTGCTAATGCAGAATTGTGCCAGAGCTGCTGTAATGGTTTTGTTATGAGAGCAAGTAAATGAGCCCCATCAGAACAAGCTCTATTGCTTACTCTCCTAGCTGACAGAGCTCTTCCAGGCACAAAGCTGGCACAGCCCAGACCTACTTAACTCAGTGACAGGGACTTTTTCTCACATCATGGGACAGTCACCTCATCCCTGAGCCTCTCCCTGAATGTCTTTATAAGCTTCAGCCCCTTCCCAGTGCCTAAGTGGTAGCAGCAGCTTGTGGGGTGGGAAGAGAGAGGGCATGAGGAAAGGCAGCCTCAGGCTGTTTATAGGGAGCTGAACTAGCACAACATGTTGATTCTGGTGCACAAGCTGTGGTGTTACCCTTGATGACCTGTGACCTGGGTGCATATGGTCATCCCTGAAACAGCCACCAGCATCTCATGTCAGTGCTGGTTGCAGCAGGAGTTCCCATAGCACAGGCTGGCCCCTGGGTTTGGAGAAGGGCTTTGATCGAGCACAGGCTGGTACTGAAATAACTCAGCAGCTTTTAAATCCTACAGGTTTTCCCCACCTGTCTGTGTGTAGATTCCACATTTGCAATGAAACAGCTCTTGCTGATTTTTTTTTCTTGTTTCTTTTATTCCATTTTAAGTTAAATGAAGGGAGATGTTTTTATTCTAAACTTTTGTTACAGTGCTAAAGGATGGAACTAGAAAGTGCTGTATCATCAGTTCAGTGCCCAGCTCTGACATTTCTCTAGTGATCAAATAGGCAAATCCTGGAGAGCAATCCACTTCCTGGTGAGCTTTTCCCATGCCCTTCCCAGTGTTTTGATGCCTGGTGGGTGAATTCCCCAGGCACTGGCTGGTACTACAGGTATTAAAGGGGATGCGAGGGCAGCTGCCTGAGCCCAGCCCACTGTTACTTGCTCTGATTTTAGCTCGTGTACAACCGTGGCTTCTGCTGACAGGCAGCACTGTGAGCTCTCCAAACTTCTGGGATCTGCTTGGGGAGCACAGGCCACCTCTTAGCTGAAAAGAAAAAAATATGGATGTGCTCTTAACTGCATTTGTCTGACCCAAATTAAATAGCAGTAAAGACTAGGCAGCTTAGGGTAGTGGTTTTGAATGGATCCCGGAGGGAGTCTGGCACTGACCCTCAGCTGGAAAGCACTCTTAAAGCTGTGCTGTGATTCCTCCTTTACCATCTTCATGGGAGTTGAAGAAAGAACAATTCTGTCTTTTCTCAGCGTAGCTCTGCCCACCGAAAAAGCTTCCACACATTTCTGAGCACCTGGAACCAGGCAAAACTCAGGGTAAACTCAGTAAGGCAGGGACCATTGTCTCTTGATCTCCTGTATCGCTGCATTCAGCTGTTATGGGACAACAAAGAGAATTTGCTCTTTGTTCTGAAGCACAGGAGAACTCTGGTGCATGTGCTCAGGAAACAAGAGCTCAGACAATATCCTCTGAGAATGTGTTAGGGAGTCTGTCCTAAGTAGAGCACTTCTCAATCTTGTTTGGGAGAAACAGAAGGGTAGATTAATGATTTTAATGATGTTTTTATTTCATTTTCTAAAAAAAAAAACCCAACAAAACAAAACCAAACCAAAAAACCACCAACAACAAAATAATCCGTGCCGTCTCTGGGCAGATATAAACAACGACAGAATGATGCGGAGCAGCAGATGCTGTTCCCAGACAAATCAGATCAGTGGCTGTAGCTGGTGTCACCATGGTTCCTGGGAAAGGCCAGGAGCCCTGGGAGCAACTGCTGTCACTTCTGGGCTGTGCAGGCTTCCCATCCTCACGTTCTCATTGACAGGGGCAAGAGGAGCAGCAGAAATAATGGCCACCCGGGGTAGATTAAGAAATAATTGTAATTCTTTGGTTTCCATCCCAAATGCACTCAAGGGTTGAAGCCAGCAGTGGTGTCTGCTTTGCCAGGTGAGGTTCCCTGTGTTTTTGGAAGTGAATCAAAAGAGGTGCAACTGTCTTTGGGCTACAATTACTTCTGCTTCTGTCTGGTTTGCATTCAACTACCTGGCCAGGTGCTTAAGAATTAAATGATTCCTCCACAGCTCTTGCAGTGTGCAGGGTGTGGACCTGGTCTCAGCTGCCCACTCTGGGGCCTTGTGAAGGTGTGAGTGGAACCCAGCAGCCTGAAATATCACAACCCCCTCTGGAAATCCCTTTGGGGACATTATTTTTGCAGGAACAGCCTGACTGTGTCTGAAACTCCTAAGACTGAGAGCTGCTGTGCTTTAGTGTGAGCTGCAGACCCCTGAGTGAAGAAGGAGCTGTGTTAGTAGAGGGGCTCTGTTCTGAAGCAGGGTTTTCCCACTGCCAAAGCCTCTGGGGCTGCAGAGCTCAAATCACCAGCTTGTGCCAGGTCCTGAGGAGCCTGGGAGAGAAGCTGCCTTTTGAGGGAGTATTTGAGTTGGTTGTTCATGCCTGTTGATGTGGTCTGTGCCAGCCCCCAGGCTGTTTGTGTGTTTCTTGCTCAGCAAACACCTCAGAAGCCCAGCAAGGGCCAGATGGTTGCATCTGCCAGGTTTGGAGTTGTCCTGGTAGGTCTTCAAACAGGCAAGGTTGAAGACCATTCGGAGGCTCACAGCTTTGAGGTTCAGGAGTGTGGCCAAAGAGCAACAAAGCTGGTGAAAGATCTACAGCACAAGTCTGGTGAGAAGCAGCTAAGGGACCTGGGGTTGTTCAGCCTGGAGCAAAGGAGGCTCAGGGGAGACCTTCTGGCTCTTGACAACTCCCTGACAGGAGGTTGGAGCTAGATGGGGTCAGGCTTTTCTCCCACGGAACAAGAGACAGTACAAGAGGAAGTGGCCTCAAGTTGTGCCAGGGAGGGTTTAGGTTGGACCTGAGGAACAATTTCTTCCCTCCAAGGGTTGTCAAGGGCTGGCCCAAGCTGCCCAGGGAAGTGGTTGAATTGTCACCCCTGGACATATTTAAAAGTCATGTAGATGTGTTGCTGAGAGACATGGGTTAGTGGTGACCTGGTAGTGCTATGTGAATGGTTGGACTTGAAGATCTTAATGGTCTTTTCCAACCCAAAAATTCTATGATTCTGTGACTGATTTTGTATCAATTGCTGCAGAGAAAACACAGTTTTAAAGCATTATGAGGCTGTTTAGAGCCTGGATTGGCTCTTGAGTGTGGGCTGCAGCTCCACGGTATGGTTTTAGAGTGGCTTTGGGGCACTGGGACATGCAGGAGCTGTTTTGATGCTGGGAGCAGGAGCTGTCTCTGGATAACTGGTCTTCTCTCCCCTCATCCTGCAGACCTGAGCCAATTCTGGGACTGGAAGCTGAAGGTTTCTTAGGGATGTGTCCTGGTCCCACCCCTTCCAGAGCCAGGAGAGCACAGAGCCGGTCTCTGTGCTGTGTATGATGCCAGTGAGAACTCCTGCTTGCAGGGTTCACCCTTCTATTACCAGCCCAAATCTCAGCAGATTCAGTTTATGGACTTCTTTCTAGACCATGTATCCCTCTTCAGCTGAATATTTCCTTCCCTTATTGACCATCCTGGGCCTATAATCCCTTTATCTGCATTTGTCATGGCCCTTGAAGTCTGAGCCATCCGGATCCTGCCAGGCGGGACAAAAGCTGGCATGTCTTTTATGGAGAAGGGGAAATATCCGAGTGATGGGGGCACGTTGCTCCTTCTGGAAAGCCCCCAGAATATCAGGAGTTTCATCATCACATCGGTTATGTATAGAAACACTATTTTTGGTAATTCAGCAGGTGCTACGTGTATTAGTTTATTTTTTTCTGTCTCCATCTGCTTCCTGTGCAGCTGAGCACATGCCATGGCTGGCTGCAGGGGTGCAGGGATCCGACAAATAGGCACAATAACTTTGGCAAAGAATTTCTCAAAATAGCCTTCCTGGTGTGTTCGGGGGATGGATGGAGGCAGGATGGGCTAAGGAGAAATAATACTGGTCTCAGCTCAAGCTCATCCAGGAAGGCTGGAAGAGTCCCCAGTAGAGGTGGGGGGGAACTACCCCTGGTCTCCATTTTAGAGGCATTGTGGCCTTTTGTTCTGCCTCTGCCTGGCAGAGCAGCAGCCCAGTGTCTCTGCTGGCTGGAAGGACTGACTCGTACTCATGGTGCTTTGGGAGGCTGCAAATCTTCCCCCCTGCTTTGCCCACTAACATTTTCCAATCCCATCTTTGCAAAGTCATGATGTAAAAGCTGGATCTCATCCAGGTCCTCTCCAGCTCTTGTAGTTGCATTACAGAAGCTGCAGGGAATGTGCAGAGAGGGAAGTGTGGGGGAAGGGCTGGCAGCATCCTCTGTTAAAGAAGGGAGAAAGGCAGGAAATTGTGGCAATTTTAGAGCTGGTCCCATTTTTTTTCAGAGGCTGGGGGAGGCAGGAGGGTGGTGGGCTGTAGGCTGGGGCTGCCTGGGTGGTGGAGCAGAGGGATGCTGACTCTGGGGACTGTGTCCTCAGCTATGGAGCTGTGTCCCCAGCACGCCTTGAGTGCAGCAGAGACTCAGCACTGTCACGGATAGATTAGTTTCCTCTTGCTTGTCACTTTTCCATCCAAGAAACACGCAGGCTGAGATTTTATTTCTGCCTCCGGCTGGAGCTGTGTGTGGGAGGTGGGGGGCGGGGAAAGCTTGAGTAAGCTGGGAGAGAGGAAACAGCAGTGAAGGGGGGTTTAGGCAGGGGAAGCAGCCTGAGGGGACCAGGGGCTGCCTGAGAATGTGGCTGGAGGAATAGGCTTGAAGATATCCCTTGGCCCTGGGAGCTGAGTGGGGAGGACAAAGTGCTGCCCCAGTCAGGCTGCCAGGAGAGGTGATTGGGGGATGGAAACAGCAGCCAGAGCTGGGGAGCAAGCGGGAGTGAAAGGGGAAGAGGCCAGGAGGAGAAAGAAACCCCATCCACATCCCCCTCCCTGATGTGGGGAAGCCTGGGAGCAGCTGGGGCCATGGGGTGGGAGAGGTGCTGGCTGGGGGGCTGCTGCCATAGGAGCCAGAAAGACCCAAATGAGAGAGGAAGGAGGATGCTGAGGGTGTCCTGGGAAAACCCCCAGGCCAAGTGCTGCCCACAGCCCTGCCAGGCACCTCAGGGTGCTGGAGTCTCATCTGCAGAGCTCTGGGCTGTCCTCTCTATTCTCTGGGGCTCTGACAGCATTGCTTTGGCATGAATAAACTTTACCAGGTTATTGTGGCACTGCTATGGCTCCTGTTTCCAGCTGCAGAGCGAGGAAAATGTTGGGGTTTTTTTAGGTTTGTTTTTTTTTTTTCAGGAATCCACTAAGCAGTTGTGCAAATAAATGTTTGCAAGGCCTTTGGCTGCCATGGTAACGAGCTCCATGGCAACCCCGCAAGGAAATGAATAATTCTGTGCTCGAAGTGAAAGTTAAAAAGGGATGTGGTGGCAGGAGGTGCCACAGAATAGCCGGTCAGCAAAGCAGCCAGGGCCACTCTGCGCTGTTCAGGTAGATGCTTGTGGGATCCCTCGGTAATGGGGCAGCCTGGAGATGCAGCATGTGGTGGGGCTGTGTCAAGGCTGCCAGGGTGAGCCTTTTGTTTCAGGGTTCCCTGATTTCTGCACTGCCAGGTTTAACAAAGGTGTTTGTAGGTTGTGCACCAGCTGTACCTGTCTCTCTTGACACAGCCCCTTGTCCTGGGCTCTGTATCCAACGTGCCCTGAGCTCCCTAAGATGCTGCATCCTTGGGTTTGTCTCCAACGTGGATTAGCTTCCTTCCCTCCAGTCCTAAACTGTGCTGGAAACGTTCCTGAAAATGCAAGCCAGCTCTTTGCTGAGCTTTGAAGTGTGGAGTAGGATTGAACAGCATAAAAATTTATCCTATGGGGGATGGGTTTTTCAGAAAAAACCCCACCATATTGAGTCAATGGCATTTGAATTAAAACCAGCAAATCCTTTCCATAGGAACCAGCCTCCCCCTCCCCATTCTGGGGTCTGCCCAAGGCTATGTCTGAGCGGGGAGCAGTGCTGCAAGGAGGGGGGGCTCCAAGTTCTGCCTGCCTCAGGAAGGGGAGCAGGGCAGGGCAGGCTGCTTGCTATTCTATCAGTGATTCATGGTTCTGATTCACAACTCCTTCCTATGGCCATGGAAGGCAGCCAGATCTGGTCATCAGCTGTGTGCCATTTTTCAATGCAAGAAGTTATTTTGGGGTGTTTTTAGATTACAGTGCTTGTGGTTGTTGTTTGGTTTTTTTTGTTTTTTTTTCTGTGCCTCTGAATTCTGGATGATTGCACTGCAAGTAATTGAGGCACTTGAATTTCCTGCTTGGAGGAGTGAGCTCAATACCCTTTTTTGCAGCTCTAAGGCATTTCTGAAATAGCTTTCCTGGGGGTGGGGCATAGGGAGCAGGCGCACAGCTTTGGGGTTGTTTGTGCAAAAGTTGGGAACGTTTGGTGCAGGAAGTTTGCAGAAAAAGACCTGGGAGCCATTGGGTTGAATGTAAGTCACCAGCACACACTTGTTGTGATGGAAACTGACTGGGTTTTACTGGTAAGATTGTAGCCAGCAGCAAAAAGTAAGAGATTGTTGCCTTCAATTCTACTCTTAGGGGACCACACCGTGGAGCAGGATGCCTGGTTTTGGGCTCCCCACTGTGACAAAGACATGGTCATGTGGGAGCCACCAAAATGATCAGAGGTCTGGGGCCTGAGGCAAGGGAGGAAAGGATGAGAGAGCTCCTTCATCTTGGAGGTGTGAGAGCTGGAAGGATCTCACTGCTGCCTTTGGAGGTCCACAGTGAAAGGATGAAGGGCAATGGGCACAAGGCAAATTTGGAGTAGATGTTAGGAAACGTCTTTTACCTAAGGGTGGCCAAACACTGGAAGAGGAGGCCAGAGAGACAGAGAAATCTCATACTCAAGATGTGACTGCTCTGAGGCCCTGAACATCTAATCTCAAGGTGGGTTCAGCTGAAAGCTTGGCCCTGGTTGGAGTGGGGTGTTGGACCTTCCCACCTTTGTTAGGCTGGGTGCTTCATGTCCCTCTCCAGCTGAACTGGTCTGTGATTTTGTGATCCCACGGGGCATTAAGGGGACACAGGGCTTTGTCTGTCCCTCTGATGCTGGGGTATAGCTATAATATAGGGGGACTGCCCATCTCCCCATCCTCCAGGGATGAACCTCCCTCTGCTCACTAGTAATGCATGGTCCTCCTTCCCTGGGGCACACAACTCTAAAAGAAGAGCTCAAAACAACCTGAACAAGATCCACGTGTTTCTTGGCACAGCTGCTCCTTTGGGCTGTGCACTGGAGTGGTGGGACTGTGTCCCATCCCACTCCCAGGCTACAGGGACTAACCACTGCCCTTCTTCATCCCCTTTGCAACCCATCTGCAGACAAATCTGGTGCTTGGTGGTGGTCAGTTCTTCTGGCTGTGCCTGCATGTGGCTATAGGGCCACGGGTCATTGGAGTGGAGCGTGAGGATCACCTGGTCAGGGAGCTCAGTGAGGTTGGTGGTCCTGGTGCTGCCTCCCAGGTGAATGCCCTGCCCTCAGGGTGAACCTTTTCTTCCATGGCTTACTGCTGTCCTAGGGCACAGAGTTGCAGCTTTGACAGGAGCCAGGGGGAGCTTCTGTCCAGTGCAGTCCATTGCCTGAAGGAGAGGTGGGAGGAGAGGAAAGAGTCTTTCAGAAGGTAGAAAATATGATGCATCAAAGAGGGAGTTGAACCTGGGCCTCCAATTTCAAAACAGAGTTCAAACCACTGGAATATTACAATTTTCCCCATCCCCAGATCCCAGCAGTGTGTCAGGGCAGCCTCCAGAGCTGGGAGAAGCAGCTGGGAGGCACTGCCATGTTTCTGGGCAGCTTTCTTGCAGCCCCATAAAACCTGGAAACCTCAGCTGCCAGCCAGCTGGGGCAGCCAGTGGGGCAGGAGCTGCTGGGGTTAACTGGTGGCTGAACGGGTTGTGATTTGCAATGGGGTTTAGGTTCCTAAGTCCTTTATTGGATCTAGCCAGGGGCTCTATTCCCAGCCCTGCTTGTGACATTAACAGGTCACTGCAGCCCCAGGGCTGTCCCCGCCTTGTCCTGGCTGCCTGGACGCTGCTGGCTGGCACAGCGCCGAGGGCAGGGCAGCGCTACCCGTCCGGGGAGTCTCAGCTCAACCCCGTGTGAGCGCTGAAATCAATTTGCGAGGTGAACAAGCCTCCCTTCTGGCTTTCTTGAAACTGTGCCACTGCACACGTGGCAGAGGATGGATAGAAATAGTTTTTGGGATGCATGGGGTGGCAGCAGATGGCAGGTATTGCAGAAGTACTGCTCTCGGCACTGCTGTGCCCCGCGGGGCAGCTTTGGATGCATCGGGGAGTGTTTGCATCCTCTGTAGGTAAACTGGTGTGAGACCAGTGCCTACCCCAGTGCCCCGGCTGGGGATGGGTCAGGCAGGAGGTGTAGGAGAAGGGATGGATGGTTGTGTGATCCTGGCACGGGTCCTGCCTGTCTTTATGCAAATTGTTTAAGACCAGATTTTCTGCAGAGGACCTGGGAATGCCCATCACACATCCCTACACTTGGGTCTTGTGCTTGCAAGAGAGTTTGACCATATATAGAATCATGGAATCGTTTAGGTTGGAAAAGACCTTTAAGATCTTCGAGTCCAACCACTGCCAGATCACCACTAAACCATGTCCCTCAGCAACACATCTACATGACTTTTAAACATGTCCAGGGATCAGGATTCATTCTGGGCCAGCCCTTGACAACCCTTGCGGGGAAGAAATTTTTCCTTGTGTCCAAACCAAACCTCCCCTGGCACAACTTGAGGATGTTTCCTCTTGTCCCGTCTCTTGTTCCTTGGGAGAAGATCCTGACCCCACCTGTCTCAAACCTCCTGTCAGGGAGCTGTTGAGTGAGATTTCTCCTCAGCTTCTTCTTCAGACTAAATAAACCCCTCTCTGAGTCCATACCAAGCTGTGTGACCAAGCAGGATTTTGTGGGGCCTGATCAGAGCTCACGGACACTCTTATCTATCCCATTCATCCGCAGTTTTAATTCCTGTGTGCAGTACCTGTGCACAGGCAGGACACAGAAAGCTCCGGTGCATTCAGGACTTCCCTCCTTGAAAAGCTTTGATGAAACTGGAGCAGTACAAGGTCACCATGGTAGATACAACCCCTGAGGATGTGCCTGTGGTCTGTCCCATTTCCAAAATGGCCATATTGAGCCTATCCAGTAGGTGAGGGCTGCAGCAGGCGCAGCTGGTGGGGGCACTCGGGCAGCAGGATGCTTTGTATGGTGGTGAAGGGCCCGTCCACCACCCAGCATGTGGCATTGAGTTGGCACCAGCAGTGCCTGTGCTGGCATTTGCAGTGTGTGGGGTGCTGAGCGCTCAAACACGGAGCTGCTGCCAGGACACCCCAGAGATGGGGGAGATCTTGTCTGCTTGAGCATGTCTGAGCAGGGCTTCAGGACTTGAGCAGGACTTCAAGATCTGGAAGCTCCTGGGTGTAAGGGCTGGGACCACAGTGGGGGAGGAGAAGAAGGAGGTCACCTCTGTGCCTTGAAGCTTGGTGGTTTGAACACTTGTCTGATACATGGGCTGAGCTCTCTCCAAGGGGAAGTGCTTTCCAACCCCCCATCTCATTTCTGGAGAGCTTCCAGCTGCAAGAGCAAGGCAGCCCTTGTCCCAGAAAGCCAGTGCACAGCCAAGGAGCAGATCCTGGCATCCCAGTGAGCAGCAAAAGCTGCAAGTGGTCAGAGCACTCAATTGGGAGAGAGGAAATAGGTGGTCTTAGTGATGTGGTCACTTAGGGTCAGAGCAGAGGAGGACCCAGGAAACTGGTGAGATGTTTAGGTCTCTCTGATGGAAGCAGGGAGGCTCTGGAGTGGCTCTGGGAGCACAGCCATAATCTTTCCAGAGCGGAAGTGCCATCACCAGCAAGTGGTGGCCAAGCACAGCTGGCACCTGGCAAACATGAATGTAGGGCTTGTTAGCCTGTGCACAGACCACTGATTGTAACCTTAGTCACAAACCCTCCTTAATCAAAGCCTGGTGGCATCCCCAGAGGTTTCCCAGGAAGATCTGTGGTGCTCAGCCCCCCATCAGCCAGTCACAAGGAACCAAGGTGGGCACTCACCCCTTTTTTGCCTTCTCCCTGTTGCTCCAGCCTCACCAGGACTGTTTGCTGCTGGTTCTGCGGAGATGGCAGCTGGTTTTGGATTCCCTTCAGAGCAGGTTTCATGGCACTGGGTGGCTGGCTCCATGCTGATCCCAAATCCCATCACACCATAGGTTTTTCTCACCCTTGGTCTCATGAATGAAGCTGCAGACCAGAGTTGTAGCCTGAAATAGCTTGAGAAGGGCTTCCACTCACATGGCCTACAAAAGGAACAGAGGACTTGGTTGTACAAGCACCTTTGAGACATTAGGACCATCTTTTTTTGTGTCTTTTTTTGGTGGGAAGGCATCTATGGATATTTTGAAGCAGTGAGGTGCTGGCTGTCTCTGAAATCATCAGGAGTTAGGTAGGTGTTCCTGGAAGCACCGCTGAACCCTTGCTTTGATCTTGGTGGTTATTCATCAAAAGCCAAGAGGTGGTTATTCTTCGAAGGTGAGGGATGGAGACCTCTGAAAGTGTTTTGGCTCTTGAGTGTTATTTAATGGAAGGATTTAAAGCCTGCAGACTCCCCTCCACCAGGAGACAGGCCCACAGCCTTGGCTTATTATGCTTTCTGACGGTCCTACTCCTCCCTACCGAGCTGCAGTAACTTGCTGTTTCTTTTCTTTCCCCATAGCTCCCAGAATGGAGAGGAAGGTGGAGCCTGGCCAAACAACCAGTTTGACACGGAGATGCTCCAAGCCATGATCCTGGCTTCAGCAAACGGTTGGTCTTCATGGCACGTGGGAAACCCATGGCACTTGCTCTTGTGCGGATGTCTCGGATGCACGCTGGTAGAGAAGAGGCTGGTGGGATTGATACATCTGGGTTAACTGGGGTGGCTTCACAAGTCCTTCAAGAGATGATGGTGGAAGAGCACTGGTGTCTGTGTTACCCTGCAGAGGAGAGGGGTCAGGAAGGGTTCAGGCAGAGGAGATACCAGGCACCCATCAGCATCAGGCATGCTATAGACAGGGGTATCTCTTCACCCCAGCTATGTTATCTATGTACTAGACAGAATATCATCTGGCTCATAATGCAATTGTGTTACATGAAAGAGCTGGTCTTAAGATGATTTATCAACTGCATAGTTCCAGAAGGTCACAGTAAAGAAAATGTCTGCTGTGTTGCCACTTGCTGTAAGGTGAGGAGGTAGGAAGCCTGGAAGATTTGCTTGTGGTTAGAGGCTGAGCCTGGAATACAGTAAATGGCTTACTCAGTATCCCCAACAAGTCTCGTGTCCAGAGTCACCAAGCCACAGGCTCGCCAAGATTTGTCCTACTGGCTCTTCACAGTTGTAGTCACAGGGGTTTGGTTTGGGGTTGTTTTGGCTTGGTCTGTTCTGGTTTGTGGAGGTGCTGTATGGAAGAGGTGGGCAGGGAAGGGTGTTCCCACGCACCCACTGTTTCCAAATTCCACTGTTTCCAAATTCCAATTTCCAAATTCCCATGCACCCACTGTTTCTTTATATAAAAGAAGTACAATTATCACTCTGCGCAGCACTGTGGGTAAAGAGGCTCGTTTTCATACAGCCTTTATTTATAAATACCTCCAAGTCTTTCACCCCCCCCGCCCCTTGATTTAAAAATAGAAGCAACAGCACAGCCATAAAACCCCGTGCAAAAGGCTTTGGATGTTTCCTCTGAGCTGTTGGGAGAGCAGGAATCTGGGGGAGGAGGGATGGCTTTGGAGTTGCTTTCTTGGAAAGCTGCTGCAGCTGAACTTTGCTGCTCTGGAGACACAGGGCAGCCTGGAGACACAGCTGCCGTGACTGGGAAGGGGACAAAAGTCTTGGCCAAGAGAGTTGTTTACACTCAAAGGAAAGAAGCGATGCGAAAATGTGTCTCTGCTCTGAAAAAGAGTATGGAAAAATAACCTCCGGGTTTACATGTGGTTATCATCACCCGGTGCCTCCAGATCCTGTTTCCTTGCTCACAAAGAAAGCCGTTTTTCCGAGTGCTGCTCCAGCGGGCCCCCGGACCTGAGAGCTGAGCGTCCCTTCCAGGTTAAGCACCGACTTCCACGTAGCCCCGGGCCCTGTTGCAGCAAATCTCCCCCAGTCCACAAGTCTCAAACAGCTCTAACCTCTCCCACGGCCTCCGTCCGCCCAGGGAGCTCAAGTAAATCAGATCCATCCGCTAGATAAGGGCTCTCCCCGCTGCAGCTCGGGGAGGGGATGGCTCCGTGCGCTCCATCCTCTCCTTGCTCACGACAGTCCCTTGTTGGATGCTTGGATGGATGGATGGGGGCACAACACAAGCTTTTGACACCAGCACTGTGTTTTCGTGTCTCCCCTACTCTCTGCCTCCCTTCCCCCCCACCCCCCGTTTTCTGCTCTCACTCAGTAAATTAACAGTGTTGATTGGAGCAAGCAGTTGATTAGGGGCAGTGCTAATTGCCCATTAAGCTTTGCGCTTATCCATTTTTGGGTAATGTTTCCCGGCTATTTAAATGATCCTTATCTTTTACTGTCACCTGCTGAGCTCTGTCGGAGCTTCGGGGTGGCAGGTGGGACACAGTGATACAGAGGATGACGTGTGGCTTTTGCTCACCTGCTCCTCCAGCATGAGCTGCTCCCTCATGGAGCTCTCGCTGCTCACTTGCACCACACCACGTCAAGCCCACGCTCGAGTCTGTGCTGAGCAGAGACATCCCGAGAGGCAGAAGGTCTTCTGATGCTTCTCTGCTTCATGAACTAGGGATAACCTCCCAGAAGGGGCTGGTGATGCCCTGCCTTCATCCTTACCCCATGCCAGGGATTATCCTTTGCAAGAGGCAAGAGCTGGCCCTGCCACACCAAGACAAGAGATTAAATCACTTGTCCCATGGTTAAATCACCTTCCCAAGCCAGAGTGCCTAGGGAGCTGGTTTCCCTCAAGGGCTCTCTGACTCTGCTGTAGGGCTTCTGTCACCCTTCCTGGGCTCCTTTCCTCTAGATCTTCCTCCCTTAGAGCTGGGAACAATGTGAAAAGACAGTGTTTTAAGCCACCTGAAAGGGCAGGGGCAGCTGCTAAGACAGACCAAGGAACACAGATGCTCCAGGACACCAGACACTAAAGGACAGACATCCTGTCCTTAAAATACTCTGGCTTCCAGGGAGAATTTAGAGGGGTGCCATGAGATGGTGGGAGAGCAGACAGAAAGGCAGCTCGAGGAGGTCCTTCTCCCCAGTTCCGCTGCTCACAGGCAGAGCCAGACGAACTATATTGGGCTCTCCTAAAAGCCCCATCAGCAGCTGCAGCAGCACATGCTCTGGGGCTGCCCTCTCCTCTGCTTAATGAGGTCAATGGAGCTGCTCGTTGGTTATTTTTGTTGAAGCCCAAATTCTTGTTTCCTCCTCAGGACCGTTTGGGATAACGGGCTGGCTGGTGATAATGGCTGAGTGTCACTTTTCCAGCACCAAGAGCTGAAAGTGTCCTGCTTGGCAAGACCAGCTTGGTGCCCATTTATAAACCTCTATTGTCCCTGTTTTCTCTTCTTTTCAGCTTTAATGTCAATGTTACCTAGAAACAGCCCCTTTGCTTTTACCCGGGACCAACTGGAAGGCTGGGAACTTCACAGGCAGCTTTTTCTCCCCCATGAAAGCTGCGTTGTGACTGCAAACTAGTTCACAGGGACTAATTGTCCTGGATGCCACTGGCAGCCCCTGGCCCCCTCGCTATCCTGGTGTAGCTGGGATGGTCCAGGCAGGAAGCAGGGCAGTGGCACTCAGTGAGGAGGGTACAGGAGAAGGTGCCTAAAACCCCTGCTGGGCTGTATCTAACTGGGAGAGCCCAGGAAAAAAACCTTTCCCCCTCTACCAAAGGCCATAGTCCACCTGCAAGTGGGACCTTGGATGCAGCCTGGCCTGACAGCACACCTCCAGCATCTCCAGCCATCCTGTCCCTGTTCATATAGCATCCCAATGGGTGTGGGCTTGAGCTGATTATTAATGAAACAAGCTGCTAATGAGGCGAGCAACAAATATCACATCTGCTCCAGCCCAAGGTCCTCAAAGCCCCACCTGGTTCGTGTGCTGTACACCCGTCCTGCTCGTTCCCTGGCCTCGGTGCACAATATCCTGCCTGTTTTTGGACTCACTGGGTGTTTTCCTCTGCCTGCCCCAGCAGAGCAGCTGGAACTTTTCAAGCTGCAGTTGCTTCATACTCCTGACCTCTGTGAGGGGATGTGCATGCGGCGATATTTCAGGGGGCTGGTGGGATGTAGCTTAGCTTTTTGTCTATCTTTCTGGCTGTCTCAGCCACCTCCATCTGCTCTGAGGATAGCTAAGGCAATGCAGAGGCGTGCATAGCTCTGGTCTGGAGCGAGGAAAAACATGAGGGGACCAGCCCACGTTCTCTGCTTGCTGTTTTTCTTTATTCCCTCAGTCTCTCTGCCTGCAAAAGGAGGAGGCAGCAGCCCTGGGCTCTGCTTTGGGTCCTTTCAGGTGCTGCCTTTCTCCAGCCATCCAGGAGAGCATGTCCACAGCCACATGCATGAAGCAGTTAAAAAGGCTGAGATGGGATCCGCTGTGTCCAATGCAGAGGCAGGGGGTTAGGGAACCATTTCTGAGCAGGACTGTGCACAGATCCCATTCTGAGTCGTGCAGGAGCAGATCTCATGGCAGCTCATGGCAACAGCATTGCTCGTGTCTTGCCATCCCTTTGTGCTCCTTTCTCCCTCTGCCTCCTTTGCATCCCCCCTGCCTCCATCTGCTCCTTCCAGCAGTGCCCCAGCATCCTGGGGGGGAGGGGGAGGTCCTGTGCCCTTCCCCCTCTCTGCGCTTGCTCTCTTCGTGCTGGAGATTTTCAGAACAACGGGGATGAATTTGCCTTCCCCTCCCCCTGCTCCCAGATCTGGACCATCAGACACGCTTCAGCATAGATTTGCTTCGTGCTCAGCTTCCTAGAGCCATTTTATGGTACTGCAGGGTGTGTGTGGGGGGATTTTCTTTCTCCTCTCATACGCTCTGCTCCCTGAATAAACCTGTCTGGAGAAAGAATGGGGGCAGGGTTTTAAATGCAGTGGAAAAAATAATAATATTGGATTTCCCTTAATGCATTACTAATGGTTGTGGCTGTACAGGCCACTTTTGGAGGTGGGGAGGGATGTTTTCTGCGGGGGGTGGCAGCCAGGGGCGGAGGTCAGAGCAGACAGGCAGACAAGGAGGGAGGGACAGGCAGCCCATGGCTACTGAAGGTGGAGCAGAGGTTGCCATGCCTCAGCCAGACTCCATCCCCAAATCCCAAACTTTTTAGCAGTGATGTGAGATGGAAAGGAGGGGTTTCAGTGCTGGCTACACCATGCTCCCTGTAGCCGTCCTGTGGTGTGGTTGCGGTGATGATGAGGGGTTGGGGCTGAAGGTTGGTAGTACCCAGGTCTGGGTGTGACACCCCAGTGCGAGCCTTTCAGGGCTACTGGAGCTTGGGGTGATTTCTGACTGGGATTAACAACCTGCCCTTCTTTTTCCACTCACCCTCTGGCGTCCCCCACAGAAGCCGCTGATGGCAACTCGACCCTGGGCGGTGGGACAGGCACCATGGGGCTGAGCGCCCGCTACGGCCCCCAGTTCACCCTGCAGCACGTCCCCGATTACCGGCAGAACGTCTACATCCCGGGCAGCACCGCCACCCTCACCAACGCCGCTGGCAAGCGCGATGCCAAGAGCGCCAGCTCCTCGGGAGGAAACAAGAAGAAATCTGGAAAGAAGGAGAAGAAGTAGAGAAGAAAAAGAAGGAGACCTTAGAGCAACAGGGCAGCCGGCTCCAGCACTCCCCCAAACCACAGCTCAGGCCAGAGGACGAATGTGAATTTGGTTCTTTTTTTTTTTTTTTGTGACACAAAAAGTAGGAAACGCTGCGAATGTATCTCATCATCATCAGAGCTAGGAGCAGGTGTTTGCTGCTCTTAGATCTCATGATGAAAGCCAATCCGGAAGCTAAACCGAACGCAAACAAGTGCCCTGTGAATACTCGCTGATGTTTTATACGATCCCTCGGGTATTAGGATATGCAAGGGCGGAAGGTCTTCTGCCACATCCTTGCATCCCATTTGCTCCCAGATAGTCTGAGAAAAGCACGAGGCTTGTGCTTGGCTTTGTCCGATGTAAATAATTTTAACACGGATCTTTTAATTTATAGACCTCCGATAATTTTTTAAAAAATGTTTATTTTTGGAAAGGAAAAGGCAGTTCCTAGCTTCAAGCCCATGATATTTGCTCTTAAATGTTCCATTTAGTAAAATTCATCCCTGGTTAATGACAGCAATGGATTTGTTGCTGAGAAGTTGGTAGGGAGTGCTTCAGTTCCTGCTTACCTGTTACCTGGAAAATAAACCAACCCAAGTGTTTATATTGCATGAGTCAAAGGGAGTATGGCAAAGCTGCATCCTAAACATGTTTTTTTTTCTTTTAAAAAGCGCAACCACTGATGGCCTGAGATATATGACAAAAAAAACCCCACCCTCCTGATGTCTAAGAGGTAGGGAATTCCATGAGGAGCATGCCGAGTTGTGTGACAGCTGCCCTGGCGGTTCTAGGGGTCTCCGAAGAGCAGACACATCTCATAAGTAAATATTTATATGTACAGTCAATGTTCTTCTGGAATGAAAGCTAAAAGAGAGTCTCGCTCCCCTGCGGCCAGGCAGCTGCCTGCCCATGTCCCTACCCTAGGGGGTGAGGGGACGATGCTTCACGTTTTCCGCACGCCGTGTCTGCATGCACGTCCTTCACCTCCCACCTGCACTAGCGCAGTTAGCTCCACGGACCCACGCGAGTCCTCGCATGCCCACACAGCGTGTTGTGAACGCGCCGGCAGCCACCCCAGCCTCCCGGCTGGGGCTGCCTTGGGAGGGGATTGGGGGTAGGGGGGTGGGATTGGTAAAGCGGGATGGGGGAAACTCATCCTTTCTTATTTGGGGTATAGACCTCAGATAAGAGGTTTTTTTTTTTTTTCTGGGGGGTCTTACCCAAAGGGGTGAGATCCACGGAGCTACCGGCGCATGGCTTTTGGTGCAGAGTTGGTGACCAAGTAAGTGACTGTTGGTTTGGTGGCAACTTTGGGACCAGACTCAAAGGAGGGACCCGAGAGCTGGGGGTGAGCATGGGGTGATGCTGCAAAGCTGGGGTGACAAGGCAGGGGGGCTTCACATGGGACCACACTAGGCCAGCCTGGAGGAGGTGATGGTTCTGCTGACTTTGGGCTTTTCACCCCTTGGAGGGAATTGAAGGATGAAGAATAGTATTTCTCCATCTGCCCATCACCTTAGCACCAGGCTGGCTTCCCGTATTAAAGCAGCTCTGAGCCCCTGGGGGAGGCAGAGGTCGGGGGGCTTTGTGTAGCCAGAGTGAGAAGGGGGCTGCGGGGGGGCCAGGAAGGATCCACGACAAGGTTCCCAGGGGTTGTGTGTTGTTTTTTTTCCCCTTTTTAATCACTAACACGTAACTCACCCAAGCAGATCCAGCCTCTCAGACAGGCTCTGCCACGGCAGAGGTCACCCCCCACCCCACCACCCCTTCCCCAAACCCAGGGCAGCAGCCAACATATTTCATCTGGATCCGGCCAACCTTCAACACTGGCTGTGCTGGGAGCTGTTCCCACCCTGTCCCCTGCAGCTGCCACCTGTCCCACCCCCCCCGCAACCCCCTGAAATGCTGTAGCTGAATCGTAGTCTTTATATTTCTTTTTAATCTGCAATCTGAGCGTAGCATAGCGAGTGTTGTGTATTTAGTGGCGTGTTAATTTTTAATCTCGGTAACTAACTTG
>JANHGN010026949.1:0-11129 GCA_024605025.1 Megaceryle maxima
AATAGTAAATCTCAATCAGGGAACATGGTCAGGAGGAATTTCTGCAGCTCAAGCAAAAACACCCAGAGAAAAATCACTAGAAATCACACAGCCGAGCCAGAAGCAACTTTGGGAGAGAAGCTTTTGACTGGTTTGCTAATACCCAGGTCCGCAGAGAGTGCCTGTGAAACCAATGCATCCATTTAGCAGAACAACTTGTCCTCCTAGTTGGGTCCTGCATGTGGCTCATTAGGGTAATTACTGATGAATTAAGGCAGCTTGGCTCAGCACTCCGGCTGCGGGTGTGCGGGCTCCCCTGCTGGCAGGCAGCAGGTGTAAATGAACAAGATCTGTCAAAAAGGCTGATGACCCTCTTAATTCACAGCAGCAAACTAGGGACAGAGGTAGTGCAGCAAGTTTAATAATTGATATTTACTTGGAAAGGTTAATGGCAGCAGTGATGCTTCTAATTTGCTTGCCCGTGCAAGACCTTGTCAGGTCAAATTGTCTCAATTTGTTACCATGGGTGTAGGTGTAGTTTTCCTTTAATGAAATTTGGAGAAAAGAAACAGGTGGTGGTGGGAGCCAAATGTAACTCAAGAAAAACAGCGAAAGATTGGAGTCTGGCAATAGGTTTGGTGAGTCTGTGCTAACTTTAAACAACTGGCAGTTTAGTTATTTTGAATAATACTGGTGAACATTTGCACGTGGGAAGGTGAAAGGATTTGGAATGGTGTAATTTATTTTTCCTTTAATTTGCAGCTGTCTGGAAAATTGTTTAGGTCAAAACTGTAACAATTTTGACAGCCTTTGATGTGCTCCTAGGTAGGAGCACCAGGGTTATGGATCAGAAATCAGAAAGCTACAGAATTCAATGGATGTTTCTGTATTGTGTTTAGGGAAATTGTTCTTCTGTCTTGTAATAGTTAAGTGGTTCCTATTTCAGGGAGAAAGAAAGCACCTGCTGTGTCTGGAAGCTTTGAAACTGGCAGGTCAGATACTTTACACCCAAGAGTTTCCAAATAGCTGGCTGATGACTGGGAACCAGTAGAGTTGGGTTTTGAGCAAGTGTAGGAAGATCCAGATGACAGAAGAAAGCTGGTGTGCCAGTGTTTTGGAAAGAATGTAATTAATGGGGTATTATCATTTGTCTTATTGGCTTGGCATCAATCCTAGGCAAGATAATGGCATAGCTGAAATCATAATTGGTTAATAAAGACCTAAAATAGAATAAAATAAGTGAATGACAATCATTTTATGTACTTAGGAAAAAAATCTTATCAAAATTGCTTAATTACATCAGGGATTAAAACTTTGATGGATAATGGCAGCAGTATGGATATAGTATAGTTAGATTTCTGTGCTTGATGCTGTTGGCCTTTTTATCATGGAAACAGACAATGTGGATTCAACATGATGAATTTCAAGTGGATTATTTCCTGCCTTTGTACCTGATGCTGACAGTTGCAAATGTAGGCTCACTGTTGGTTGGAAGTACTTCTTGCAGATCCCAGCAGGGATTATCTTTCATTGCTGTGCTGTTTGAACATTTTTGACGTAGCAGCAAAGATGAAAAATTGGTCTTGATAAAAGTTTGCAGGTGGGCAACGTGTTGTAAAGGTGGTTTGTAACGGACGAGTCAGGACACTGATGCTGAGAGCAGTGGTTGTGTGAGTGAGTGGCAATGAGCAAGTTTGTATTTCTAACACTTTGATGTGGCCTAGTCTAAAAATCTTAGGTATATCGATGAGGTATAAGGTGGCAGAAAAGCAAGAAGAGAAAGGACTTTAATCAGAAATGTACAGTTGCTTGAACCTGAGCATGATACTTTCCCTGTGTTATACTCCACAAGCTTATACAGGGCTGTGTGCTCCAAATTGGATGAGTACTGGCGGTTGTTCTTCATACAGTACTCTGAATATTGTATTAAAATATTAATAGACCGTGGGGCACTCAGCTGGAAGCACTATCAAACATCTACGGGAGAGTAGTGATCACGGGGCTCAGGTTGCGGTGCCTGCGTTGTGGCAGCGTGCCCACTGAGCACGGCTCCTTGTGCTGCACTGGCAGGGCTGCTTGAACGTGCTGGGGTTATATCAGAGCACCATAAGCAAACCCTGCTAGCTGCCGAGACTGCGATGAAATAGGACAGAAAGAAACAAGGGGATTTTATTGCCATTAAAAGTACCAATTTGTACAAGCCGACATTTTAAATAGTGTAATTTAAATGGAACCAAACTGATATGAATAGAACCTATTAATAAATTAAACACTTCTTTCCACCCAATATTTCACAAGGGAATTAGCGGAATAATTTGTTAGTAAATGAGCCCAGGAATGAAGCTGTGAATGACATATCTATCTTATCCCTCTCCTCCCCCTGTAATACTCTTTGCAGATGCAAACAGAAAGTTGCTGTGATTTCAAACACTGGCACCTCTCACTTGTGTACAAACACAAGCACAACCTCAAGTGAAGGAAGAAGGATGATTTAGTGGTTAGAGAACCAGCCTTGGCTGTAAGAGTTAATCATGCTCTACTTCAAATTTTGTGTCTTACCTCAAGCAAGTTGTTTCAGGCCAGCATCCCTCATGGGATTTAGGCATCGTGCCAGTAGTGACCCTTCAGTGGGGCTGGCCCTGAGGCGCGTCTCGGGACTAGGAACCAGAGACCTGGCGGTTGGGTCAGCAGTGGACCGGCAGCAAGCAGCAGTACTGAAACATCAGCATCACAGTTGAGGTTTGCTGGTAGTAAAGAGTGAAGGGGATTTGTCTGTCCGCTTCCCCCTCACACTGGGCCTTAGGACTTTGGCACAGCCTTGCCTGCTTCCAGGAGTGCTAAAAGCAGCCCTTCCCTCACCTGTTAGCAAAAGGGAATGTGGACACGTGGTCAAGCACAACTTCAGAGAAGCCCTGTGCATTCCAAACATCCTCGCTATGGTGCCGTGGGCGTAGGAGTGAAGTATTGACTAAACTGCTGTCAGCAACCTCGGGAACAGGTGGCAGAGCAGTGCTTGAAAATCTCCTTTTTCCCCCTCCCTCTTCTCCCTCTAGATGAAGGTCCCTACAAGCAGAAGTGGCAGAAATAGCGAGGAAGACAGCATCAGGGAGGCCACAAGCTCTCAGCGGAGCAGCTCAAGGGACCGTCTCAGTGATGTAAGTACCATTCAGGAGAAAGCATCGCTTCATTGCCGCAATTCCCGCTGCTGACATGGCTTTTCATAAATCTTGCTGAACAAATGTTGGCATCCAGAGGTCACTGTGTAATAACTTTTTTTTTATGTCATGATTGAGTGTTGTGGCGTAAGTGGTTGAGCTGCCTTGCAAACACTATAATCATGGTGCAAATAATATGATAAGCGAAAGATCAGAGATGGGAAAACAAAATGAAATTGTTATTCCTTGGGGAAAAATGGCTTGATGTTTTGTTTAGTTTTGTTTTTCAAAGAAGTTGTGTTAAAACGCTTTTTACAGTATCTCTGGGTTTAGCTACTGAATGTAATCACATAGTTTGGGTGCAAAGTCAGTTCATCTAATTTTATGCTTCCTGCCTCCAAGATATGAAAGGGTTTTGGGGGAAAGCTGTCTTTCTCTCAGGAAATTCGATGGTACGTTGAGTGAAATGTTATGATAAAACAAAAGCAAACGGTGCCTTAGTGTGTAAACACACAAATGGGCTTTTGAGTCACCAAGAAATCAATGGCAGTGCTGGGATAATTTTATATGAAGGCTTTTTGTGTTAGCAATTAGCATTTCGCCTTCATTAAAACATGATTTTTTACTAATTAGGACCTTTCCCGTTAGGAGAGATTTAAATGAAGAACAATAATCAAATGCTGGCACGAGCATGTCTGAAATATTAAATTTGCCATTTCAATGGCAAGCCACAGAAATCCCAGAGCGAGTGGTTTTCATGTTGAGTTCTATTAATGTAAAATATGCTTCATAACTAAAACCTGTCACAGAAAACGGCTCACACCAGCTAAATTCAATTGGACAGTTAATTTAGCTTTAAAATTGAAAACACTACCTCTGCTTCAGGATGCAAAAGGAAGGGGGGGGGAAAGCCTTTGATAAGTGTAATGTATTTGCTATTAAGGCTTTCAGAGCCCATTCTACAGCAGGAGAAGGGAGAAAAAGGGGAAAAAATGGCTCCCACAAATGTGTTTAAAAGCTGAAAGTATTTATTAAAAATGTCAGCAGAAAAGTGCTTTTGGCAGATTAAAGCGGGATTCAGCTTGACAGCTCTGACAGGGAAATGTGACGAGGGAAAATTCTCTCTACATGTTTGGAGTGTGAATGGGGCGCTGTAAACAGCCGAAACAGTGGGAGGAAGAGAAAAATAACGTGTCCTGTGATCTGCTTCCAGGATTGTGAACCCACGCGCCGCGGTGGGGGAAGTCGGCGAGGGGGGGCCTTTTGGACAAATCCCCTTGCTGCGGGGCATCTTTCACTCTGTTATTAGTCAATAATGATCATAATTTTAGATATACATATATTTATGTGATGAACTTCCCCTCCTTCCCCTCCTTCCCCTCTCCTTGGCCACTCTTGACAGGTATGTGAGCAGGAGCGCCTGGTAGCATTGCTGTACCATGACGTGGGGCCGCGGGAGAGAAATAACGTATTCAGACTTAGCGATTAGCTTGGGTCAAAGCGTTAAGTGGTCTTGGAGACTTTTCTTGTTAAGCTGATGCACTTCCAGTTTTTTTTTCTCCTCCTTTCCCTTTGCCTCCAAAGTTGCAGGCTGAGCCTGCAGGAATTGAGTCCAAGTGCCTGATTCCTGCAAAATCTTCAAAGCTAGTTCATCAGCCAGTTAAATTCACAGTAGGAAATAGGCACTCTGTTCTTCTAGTCAACAGGGACATTTGGGCAGTGCCTGGAGGCCAGGGCACACTTTAGAGCTTTGCTGAAGCTGCTCTCGTGACCTGATGACCCATTGCAAATTAGAATTTTTCAAATTAGTAATTAAACAGTTTGAAAAGTAAGGTTCATGAATCACAGAATGCTCTTCGTTCTTTATTTGATGAGTGCAATTTAGCTTTAATTATGTATAACGCTTCCTCGCGTACTAGTAAATGTTCTGTACTCTATTTAGTGACTGTCAGAAAGTCTTAGAAAGTCCCGTGGGTGCAATCGGATGGCTTTCCCCATTTGCGCGCAGAAGAATAAAGCGGCAGATTTTTCTTTTTGTAGAGAGGGAACGGGGAAGGGGAGAGAAGACAACGATGTGCTACAGTGTGTCGATTCCTGCAGGATTTTCTGTCCAGCCATGCATGGTCCTTGTTTCTCTGAAGCTGTACTTCCTGGCACACTGTTTAAATAGATGGTGTGCAGCTGAACTGATGCAACCCCTTACGTGTGGCACCGAGGATTAAAAAGCCACAGAGCAATAAGGATGTAAAGGGAAGGCAGGGATGGTTTTCCTCTGTGGTTAGGGGTTTAGAAATCAAGGCTCCGGTCCACGGCTGTGCTGCGGTGGCCGCCCGTCCTTGCCGACGGATGCTCTGAGGCAGGAGGCACCTGGGCTGTTTCACTCTCCCTCGAGTAGCTCTCCTGCAGTTTCTTGGCACATTTGGCCTTCGGGACTGTTTTTCATGCTGCCTTTCCCTCCCATCTCTTTCCCCATTAACGTGAGTGAACAATAGAGTAAATGAGGCAGGAGGTGGCAGGTTTGGCGGCTGCGCGGCAGCACACAGCAGGTGTGGTGGGAAATCTGTGTATGAAAGTGTCGGCTACAGCATTCAGCACTGCCACCTTAGGAGCACTGGAGTCCTCCCTCCGGCCTCATTGTTGGGCTCCATTTAGAAGGCGCTATTATGAACAGCTTAGCTCCTCTGTGTGATTTGTTTCTTGAGGTGACTTGTTCAATGGGATGCCAGCAAGTTGTTCTTTATTTACATTAATGCATGTCATTAGTCTCTAATGGACCATGAAGTCAAGAGGTGGCCTGGTCTGTCGTGAAATAATTGCGCTCTAAAGAAAACTGAAGCAAATGATTGATTATGTCTTGCACGCACACAATCACGCACACACACGCAGCCGTCAGTCCGTCCACAACAAAACCCAGGGGGGTTTGCTGCTTCTTTGCCACAATGGAAGTTCTGTGGGGAAACAACTTCATAGTAAGACAGCAATTGTCTGTCTTGTATAGTACATCTTTCCAGACATTACACTGAGTGCCATTTATTATGGGTCATTAGGGAAAAAAATGCTTATTATGATCTAGTGAAATCATCTCTGGCTGCAGAGGTTTGATTTGTTGAGGTTGGTCTCTTCTTTGGGATGATGAAAGTTCAGAACAGAAAAACAGTTGTAGCCCGGGCCACCGCAGCAGATGGTGTGGTGTGGGGTAGAGGGGATGGGAATTTGCTGCTTGTTTACATTCCCGGTGTTGATGTAAAATTCCCTCAAAATCTACTACAAAACTGACATCCCTATTACACGTGTACTCTCAGGTCTCCTACAACCAATGCAGAGTCAACAGCCTTTTTTCAAAATGGGATTTTCCTCTGCTGTCTTTCATAGTGAGGTAATTGGAAGTTGCCAGAGAATTAAGAGCCAGATAAGCCATATTGCTGTTTTGTTGTGTTGACCCAAGTAAAAGTGGAAGGCTTGGGCATTTTGTTTTGGTTTTTTTCCCCATGTTCCATAATTGTCCTAATCTTTTCTGATGTCCTGAACAGTCCAAAAATCCACACAGAGCCTTGTATAATGGCTAGAAAAAAAGGTTTTTATCTTTTTCTTGACCCATCAGCTTAAGAACTGCCTGCTTTTTAATGGATTTTCTCCCTCACTAAATTGAATGGATCGTCCCTCATTATCATTTAAATAGAAGCCTCACTCCCTGTGAACATGGAAAATTTGAATGTGGTAGTAGAGCTGTGATAATTTGAAATATTCGGAAGGTGGGGGCGAGGAGGGGGAGCAGGCGGCAGAGTGCAGAATTGCTGAATGTAATTGTCATGGATTCTCAATTTTGTTGCCACAAGATGGGAAAATAGACTAATAATTGTCTTCCAACCCTAGTAGAATAGTTGCCCTAGTTAGCTGAAGCTAACACTCTAATTGTCATGGGGGCACAGAGATGAATGAGGATGTATGCAGGGCACAGCCAGGGCTAAATTGAGTGATATACTAAGGCAAAGAGCAAATTGGCAATTATTGGCCCAGCTGAAAAGGTTGGCAGGTGTGCTGCTTTCTCACGAGCCCTTAGGGGGAAATTGGAAATATAAAATATCGACCATAAATACTCGCTGATTAGGAAATATGTTGCAAGAGGTGCTGGCCACTTAAGAGTCAAAACTCTCCTTTTCAAGGGATTGGCTTCAGCTGTGCATAAAACCACCAAGTGCTGCTACGAAGTTGTTCAGAGATTTTTCTTCTCATCCCCCAGACTATCTTTTCTAATTTTCCATCATCCTATCCTTGTATGTTTGTTTGGTTTTCTTTAAGCATAATAAATGAAAAGCAGTCTTTTAGGAAATGCAGGAATTTTCTTCTCTCTAAATGTTCTTTGATAAGTGTTTAGCATATTGTATAGACTAGATATAAAATTCTCTCTCTGGTAGATGAATACAAAATAACTTCTGTGATTTCTAATTCAAACAGTTTGCTGTGATCTGCTTTTCTTTGTGTGCCATCACAGGCGCTATGTCCCCCTTCCCTCCTACTTTCTGTACCACATTTCCCCTCCTGGGGCAAAGGGATTAAAGCAGCAGCAGGGTACAAAGATGGAAGTCCATTATGTGTGCCTCGGGCTGAAGTACCTTGCTGGAAGCGTGATCAAATGAGCCTCTGAAGTGAGAATTGGACCGCGGTCACACCACAGGTCCATACCTACCCACTTTGCAAACTTTGGCATACATGGGACGTGTGGTCGTGGCACTGGACAGAATGGCGGTGGCAGAGCAGAGCTTGGCGTGTCTCAGGCCAGGAACACGTCAGTGCAATAGTCGAGGACGTTACCGAGAGGATTGAAGGAGATTTTTGGAAGGCCCGGGGTAGTGACCTGTGGACTGCAAACTCTTTGTGGCACATGCTGTCCATTGTTCCCCATGTATGACACACGAGTCTGATCCCCAGTTCGAAGAGTGCAGTAAAAGCATCGTGGAGCTTAGCCAAATAAAGGTAGCACAGGATAGTTTTAAGAGTCCCACCTCAAACTGTGAGTCTTGGGAAACTGGTCTGAATCTATCTGCAAGGATTATAGAAACTTCCAAATCACTTTTTCCTGCAGGCGAAAATTCACGTCCCCATGCTATCTATCTTTATCTTTGTCTCCCTCAAAATGCCAAATTCTTGCATGAAAACTGTCGCAGCAGAAATTATAAGCAAAGTTGTAATGACTTGCATGAAACTTAAGGTAGTGAAGCATAGCTAGAAAGAAAGACTGAAGATTTTGTGAAGTTGGCTGAGGGATGATGGAGTGTTCTCTGTGCTTCAGAAATGTGAGGTCTTTTTGTATTGTTCTTGGCTTACTGTGCGCGGTTCATTCATTCCTGGTCAGCATCCGTCTTTCCTTCTGCTCTCTATGGCCATCAGCTTTAGTAATCTAAGTGTGTTGGAAGCTGGTCTGTAGCTTATCAAGGGAGTTATGGATGTTCAGACCTTGTGTAGCTTGATACTTCACTGAACTGGTTTTGCACTATTTCCAGGTAAAACCCCATTTGCTTACCCTATGTGATAAAATAAGTGAATTAAAGAAGAAACACATTCAAGTTTTGCATGACATCCAAAATCATCCATCACGTATTGTGCTTATTGTGTCAGGTCCTGGCTTGTAATCAAAGTGAACATCAGATGCACTCTGTGACCTTTGCCAAGTTGATAGAACCCATTGTATTAACAGACAGGAGTATGGCTATGGAAATTAATTTTGTTAAGAGACTCTGCATTAAGTTCTGGGATATCTTTTGCCCTTGGCCCTTTTTGCCCTCCTCTCACTCTGAGGTATTTAGGTCTCTTCGCCAAAGAGGAGGGAAGTGAGTACCAAAACCAAGAGCTAGTTTTGTGGTCATGCTGCCATCACCTGCATCTAATCCCCTTACTGTTCATTTATCAAGGATACAAAAGACCCAGGCTGAAACTTGCCTGACCCATTGAGAGTGGGGAATTGGCTTGAGGTGCCCTATTACCTTGATTATTACTAAATAATTTTATTTACTTTTGAATTTATAACTTAATTATTCTTAAAGCACTTCCTATTGTCTTTCTAGTTCAGTAGATAACCCAACAGCTTTAAGAAACTGGACAGAGGGTGTCTTGATTTCTTTTGCATTGTGAGAACAGTCGAAGGCCTTGCTTTTATTTATACAAGGGAAATAACTTTTTCTGTCAATGGAAAAGACGATCTCGGAAAACCTGCTGAAGGTTATTGGTGAGATTTTGTCATGATTTTCTTTTCTAAATTGCAGTCACAGTGTTTATCACCAATAAAGGAAGAAATCTTTTAAATCCAATTGCAGATTGCAGTGTAACTGAAAACTCTCAAGGACATTGGTGAGGGGATAGTAGAGTCTTTATGCAGTAAGATTTTGTCTTTGCTGCCAGAAAGGTGTACTTTTTTATATCCAGTGTAATTAACACGAGAGCTATCCCAGGGTAGAAATAATTCACTGTGTGACATAACTGAAATGTCTGTGCTGTCTGGTTTTGTTTTTAACCTTGGGCTTAAAAGGAACCAAAAATCTTTAGTTGTAAAAGAGCACATCATCTGCAAAATATTATAAGCTATTTATCTTCATGCACAAATGCCATCTAGCCCTGTAGTTCCACTTATGTGACATTAAATGCACAGACCACACTCATTTTGCCCCTAACTAGTAACAGTCTCTCTTGGAAACCCAGGGTATTCCAGGCAGCGCTGAAAGAGGCAGAGGCACAAAAGCTGGTGTTTGAGCCAGGCAGAGAGGGCCTCTGCCTTCCCCAAGGGTCTGCTCGGGATTGCTTCACATGGCAGCTGCAGCCAGAGGCAGGAGTGTCTGCAATCTTGGCATAGATGTGTCCACAGCAGTGGCTTCTCTGGAGGGCTGGCAGACCATGCCCTCTGGCTCCTGCCTGCGCTTGGGTTATGTGGGACATCGCTCTGCCCATATCCCACTTCCCCTGCAGTGTTGGGGTTTGCAAATCTGAATGCTTTTGGAAAGGTGTGACATGGTAGCTGTTCCTGTAGCTGGCTTCAGAGAGCTGGCCAGGTGGGGTCACAATCCTATCTTTGAATTGCTAGTTTGGTTGCACCTTTCCTGCCTGCAATGCTATTGTCAGTGTTTGAAGAGCATAACTGAGGCTCCTTGGGTTCCTGAGCTGAAGCAGTAGGAGCTGGTTTGGGTTTTGATCTTGGGTGAACCAAAGCTACTAGGCAGGTGCTGTGCAGGTCAGTGCAGCACTAACATGCTGGGTCCACGGTGACCATCATACCCTGCTGCTTGAGGTACCTTCAGACAAGGAAAAAAAAAATACCAAAATTGCAAACAGACTGTTTTGAGAATAAGAATTTTATGATATCCCTCCACATAAGTGCTCCTGTTCTGTACATGGGAGCCTCTAAGTCATTCCAGATGAAGATTTGCCCCAGTAACGGCTCTTGCCAGACAAGCACAGTCAAAGGAGGTTTCCTCAATTTTGGGCAGATGCCAAGTTAAACTTCCACTAAGATTTCTTGTATTTACAGCCACAATTGATTACTTTTCTCATTATTTGATCTTGATATAGAGACATATGGACTAAGCTATGTTTATATCAAACCCAAAGATTATTTTTTTTTCTTTAGGAACAGCCATCACAGTTGCACGCAAACTGTTCTGCTCTGGCACTCATAGCTGGTTCTAGCTAAGGCTTTGAAAATTTCTGCATGTGGCAGTCTGTATGGATCCTCCTAGAGAGCCTGCAGTGTTCCCAGCTAACCAAGAAAGCAATAGTGGTTTGTTAGATGTGCAGAAAAATGCATGCAAACAGCTCTGGAGAGTGTGGGACATGTCTGTGCATAAAGATCTTTGTTGGGAAGGTATTTACGAACTGAATCCAAAGTATTCAACAGTGACTAATTTTATACGTGCAATAAAAAATGGGGGGGGGGGGGGGGGGGGGGGGGACCCCCCCACTTTTTTCCCCCCTGTCGTTCCGGTAATGATAATGTAAAAAGGGGAGGGA
>JANHGN010026950.1:2637-24738 GCA_024605025.1 Megaceryle maxima
AGATAGACGTCAAATTTTGAAACGGAAAACAATAATTTCAAAAAAAAAAAAAAAAAAAAAAAAAAAAAAAAAAAAAAGTTTGCATTTTGAAGGCACTGACTCATCAGGGAAAGAACCCTGTGTCTGCAGAGAACTCAAATCCTCAAATCTCTGCATTCTAGCTGTGCACCAGTTAGAATTGTAACTCACACTGGAAAGGTTACAGCAACTAAAGTGAAACACTGAAGAAGTTAGAGTATTTGCCTCTCTAGAGTACCAAGACATAGAACTTTTACAGCCTCTACTGCTCCATAGAGCAACATCAGTTACAAAGATAGTGTAAGATATAAAAATTCTGTATTTTAGCACTGTCTTTTCTTCACATGTAACTAGAAGAATGGTAAAGCTCAACTCACACTGTTCCCTTACTATAATGCACTGTCTAACAGAGACAATACTGAAGCGTTCTTATTTTCTTGGTTTTGTTTCTCAAAGTGTCAAAAAATTGCATTCCTAATTTTGTGAAGGATTATTTTTGAGGATTCAGATGTCTGCAAGTACTTTCTGTCTCTTTAAGAAGTAATATGTAGATAAGTGTTTCTCATACTAGACATTAATTAAATAGGTGTCTTCAGTTTTACACAGTCTACATAAAAGTCATTCTTTTTTCATCCAGGTTTTACTACTGTGGTATTTGGCACTGTCATAAACCAAATGATTCGATGATTGGGAAAGAATATGACAAGAAGCTAATAGGGAAAAGAGCCCTCTAATACACATGCAAATTATATTAATTAAATACATATGCTACCTATATATGAATAAAACCTGAAAGCTTGAATTAATACCTAAATAAGGACTATGAAAAGAAACACAAGGGGTACCCACTTAATCCCATTCTCCTTGCAGAACCCCTGAAGAAATAATATAATTTCTCTAGTGGAAATAAATCTTAGGTGCTATAACTGCATCCATGAATTTTCTTTGCCCTGTGATAGGTTTGAAACTATAAATAAATATAATCTGGTAGTTATAGTAAAGCTTTTTCCTATAGTCTAGTAGCATACAATCATTCAGTGCTCACTGAATAAAAATCATCAGGCACGTAAGTAAATTTTAATAAACAATGAAGTTTTTCTCAAAGTATTAAAGTATTAAGAAATCTAGATTCAGAAGAAAGTACATCATGAGAGCAATTAAAATGTAATTTATTTCTGGCCACTTTCAAAAAACATGCCACATTTAAGACCACATTGAAAACAGTCTGTCAAAACCACTTTTCCCAAAGAAAACAGAGTAACTATATTTAGACCACTTTACCAGTTTTGCTATGGATTATCCTTTTCTTTCTGAGAGACCTGCTTCAAAAAAACCCACATGTGTTGGGATACCAAAATGCAAGGATGTGTGCTAAGAACACTTGAAAGAATCACCACATCCAGAAAAGTGAAACTTCTGGCAAAACGCATCCTACATGGGACACATACTGCATCACATATATAAAGTGTCCATACACAAGTTATTCCTTCTAGCAAATTAAAAAGGCTTGGAAAAAGAAAGTTGCACTTTCACATAAATTTTCAGCAGAAGCAGAGCTTTACCAGTATAAACCAGCCAGTCCACTTATCTCCCACAACTTACTAGTGCCAGCATAATTGTTTGTAAAGCCACACAGAATGAATCAAGCTAAAGAAACTTGCGCAGGTAAAGAGTGATTTTTATTTTTTTTTTTGGTGGGTTGTTTCTTTTGGCAACTTTGATGGATAGGAGCAGTTTGGTGTGTACATGAAGCTAGTCTTAATTGCTCAGAGACCAAATTAAATTAGTCCTCCAGTGTAATGAATTACAAGAAAGCAAGTATTACTACAGTTCACCTTGCTTTACATATGAACCTCAAATTTCAGAGCTCACCTCCTCTTAGTGACACCTGCATTTATTTTAAAGCAGTAAAGTTTTGATTGCTCAATTTTGTGCTTCTGCCTAGCAAACACAAACTGTATCCAAAGGAACTAACATCTATTCCCCCTTGCAGCTTTGTCATAAATGTCAATGATAGATCTGTTTGCTGATGAAGTTTTTTACTTCTTTAAAGTAGTTAAATAATTATTCATTTATTTTCAAAACATGGTGATAGAAGTATTTTCCTCTACAAGTCAAACCGTTAGAAAACCAAACCAAACCAACCTGTCTTTTTACAGTACAATCAGAAAAAATAGAGTTAAAAATAAGCATTTGAATGAAAACTTAAAGTGGTTGCATGTAACCATCAATGACTTCCAAGCTTTTCTGGAAAAAACCAAGCCACAACACAGCTTTATAATAGATTTGTAACATTTGTTATCTCCAAACAATTTTGACATCCTTTTATTTCCAATTAAGTACTGAATGCCACATATTGGTTCTATTTTGGTTCCTTTTCTCACATACCTATTTTAGTGACTTATTTTATATATAATCACAATACTTCATTGCTAAGGAAAAAAAAATCAAGAATTTGTGAGATATAAAATTAAGTTTGTAGGGGTTCAAACCAACAAAAGGAAGCTGTTCTTCAGCTAAGCACAGGTCATTGAGCCATAAAGCGATTTGCCAAAGGATGTATTTCCAATAGCAAAAGTTTCCATAGGATGAGAAAAAAAATGGACCTTGAAATTAGTAACTAAACACAACTACATAGTCAGGGAAGGCTGAGCTGGAAATGACCAGAGGCTAGCTAAACAGGAGGAACACTGGGCATTTGCTCTGCTTGCTTCCATTCTTATGCTCTACTACCTCATTTAACAAGATACAGGTCTTCTATATACAAATGTATTCTTAGTTATTTTCAGCAGCAGTTATTTCGAGCGCATATAAGACTGATCTTTATGGCTACCAGCAGATCAGCCGCTGAGGACCAAAGTGTAAACTGCTTTGGCACAGCTACTCCCCAAATAATCCCTGCAGCACAGCAGGATCCAGCATTTGAGGGATCCCCCAGGTGAGAGCCGGCCATACGGCAACCACGACTACGTTGACCGACTTTGTCCCACGGCACCGGGTCGCCCCCGCTCCCGTCCCCCAGCCAGCCCCAGGCCGGGACCCGAAGTCGATCTTGTGCGGCGCCGTCTTTCCGCGAGGGCCGGCGGGTTGAAAGCGTCCAAGCACCACCGCCGAGGCGGCCGGACCCTCGCCCGGCAGAGTAAAGGCCCAACCGGCCGCATCAGGGGAGCGGATGGCGTGAGCTCCGCCGCCCCTGCCGACGAGCCGGTCCCCGGCGAGCGAGAAGTCGCCTTCTAAGGCGCCGACACCCGGCGGGGGAACCGGAGACAGCACCGTCATTCGGGGCCGCATCCCGCCCGCTCCCGGGAGGTCATACAGGGCCCAGAACCCCCGAGTCCGCCGTCCGGGAGAAGGCTCGTTATTATCCCTGCGCCGCGGCCGCCTCGGCCTCTCGCCCTCACCCCGCGGCGCTCGCCAGACCCGCCGCCGCCGCCGCCGCCCCCCCTTCGCCACCGCGGCACAGCGGACCTACCTGCTGCGAGAAGGCGGCGGCAGTGCCCCGGGCCCGGGCGTAGGCGCAGGGAGCTCGGCCCCGCCCGCGCGACAACGACCGCCGCGGCCCTCCGCGATGCCGGCAGCGGCTCCTCGGTCCCTCCGCCAGCACCCGCCGCCGCGGGCCTCTCAGTTCGGCGCCGCCATTTTGTCGGTGTCTCCGCCGTGGAGGGCTTTCCGGATATGGGCAGCTCCCGGCCTGCCTCGCGCGCCCGGCGCTCCCCCCTGCAGCCCCGGCCCGGATGGAGCTGGGCCAGCAGCCCCCTGTCCCGGCGGCGTGCGCTGACCCGGCCGAGCAGCCAACAGCATCCCCCTGCCCCTGCCAGGGCTCGGCCGCTTTTATTTTTTTCTTTCCTATCCTCCTCTCGCAGCACCGACATCGATGGATAAATACCGATTTTGGAACCAGGAAAAAAAGTTTCCCAAGCCTTCGTCATCCAGTTAATGCCTGAACGAAGAACTCGTTACAGATCACTATAGGCTGCCAAGAAGGAAAAGCTATAAATGATCACTCAGAGGCGCTTCTTGACTGCTTCTTTTCAGGCAAGAGTGTCACATTTCAAAATCAGGAAGCAAAAATGAAGATGCTCTAATGAAACCCTTGGCAACCCCGTATGTTCCTGTATGAAGGGAGGACAGCCCTGTCCCCAGAGCACTATCCCTCTCCTCCAGCCAGACACCCAAGAAATTCCTATCAGGTAAAGTATTCTTATCAAAAGAGATCAAGATGACTGTACTTTACTTCCAGATGGGCAAGAACACCCTAAAGTGGTTTAGATGGAAAAGGACATGTAAAACCCTAATAACTTAAATCTGCTGCTGCCCAAATCCTGAGGTTTCCCTCCATCCTTCTGATTGTATTCCCAGGATCAGCCCAAATAACTTACGGTTATTCACCTTCCTGCAAAGATGACTACAAAGTACATCTATTTGAACTGATTTACTAAGTCAGACCAGTATTCTTGTGCAAAACTTTTTATTAAAAAGAGAAAGGGTTCTCTGCAACAAAAGGTAGGTACAACACTAATCATAAAATTTAACTTCTCACATCTGGTCTGTTGCAGTCTTTGTAGTGTTGATTGTGACAAAGACTGTCTTGAGTTTAGAAAGTCTTATTTTCACACCTGAAAACATAGCCAACACATCTGTCAATTATGAGCTCTTAACTATATAAAACGTTTCTGTTGAGAGTTACCAGCACATTATCAAGTTTTAACCTGCAGCATCCATGAAGCTGTAGAAAATCCAAAATTGTTACTAAAATGCTAAGATTCCTGCAGAACCTTTCACATTTCACAGCTTTAACAGTTTTAATTTCTAATTCTCGTGAACTCACATAAAAAGTCATGTTCCCTTAAATATATAAAAAGCTCAGCTTAAAAAAACCCAAAACAAACAAAAAACAACACACCTCTCAGATGACAAAAAGAATTTCAAAGAACCCCACATAGTTAGGCTGCAGAATTCATACTTGAAAAGTATCTTTACAGGGGAAAAAAATACTAAAACCAATCAGGAGGTGGGGTGTGTGTACCTTTTCTTCACTTTGGATGTACATATGTATTATGGGCATCAGTTTACAGCCAATGTCTTGCCCTGGTGACTACTTTCCTGCTACCAAAGCCAAACAGGCACCATAGAAGTGATGTAAGCTCACTCAGTAACACACCCTGGAGTGACAGCTGGGAGAATCTCAGGTACCTTATGTTTCTTCTGCAGTACCAAGACCAAGCTGTATGCCTCTCCCACATGCACTGATAACAGACCAAGTAGTATCATTAGGAATGAACCTGACATGTCCCAGTAGTTCAAGGTAATCAGTACTTCAGAAGGACGATGGAGTTGTTTCATGCAAAAAGTTGTCTGTTCACATAAATAGCCTCTGCATCAGTACCATACACTAGGCATGGTCCTAAAATATCTAAACTATTCACAGACAAAGTCTGATTTGGAATTAAATTGGTGATTTCCATGCGGTCTTTGGTAGGATCGTTGCTTAGCCAGGCACTTACTACAGACTGGTTAATGGTATTGTGGGAAAAGTAGGCAGTACTTCTTCCTCCTGAAAGAAGGAGAGGGAAAGAGTGAAGAAAGGGAAAGAAATTCAATTTAGTTTGTATTATTCTTGGAATTTGGAGAAACATAGTAGGTATTAGACAGACATAATGGGAACATCACTTCACATTTAAATCAGTTTTCAGATTAGTTATCGGATGTTGTCCTCTCATTGGTACACAAAGGAAAATAGCTTAATAAAAAATAATCAATTACTTGAAGTGGTTACAGAAACCTGTTACCATCTCTGTCCTCAGTTAAGACAAACAGGTCAGAACATCTATGAGCTCACCTTGCTGAGTCAACAGTGTAAGCATCTGCAAGTTTTCCTAGCCAGAGACCAAAGCAAAGACAGACCTAAAACCAGAAATCTGTACAAAGCGTCTTGCTATATTTGGGGCATCAGCTTTGCTTTAGTAACCCTTACTCCATACTGTCCCTTCTCTCTACTTATTCTGCAACAGTGATATACCTGGATTTGACTTTTTTCACACGACATTTTGCATTTAAACTGAAATCTCACGGCTTGAGAACTGTCACACAGCATAAAATTAACAAGTGGCTGAAGCAGTGCTAAAGGGTTTATATTTGATACACCTGAAAACATGCAGAGTGCAACTTCCAATTGGTTATCTTATTGTCTCCCTATAGAGCATTGAGCTTTGATAAGCAATTTAGAGACCAAAGGCAAGAGAGGACATCGGGAAGTTTTCCCACTGTGTAGTCTGAAGTGACAAGTAATTAAGCAGTCTCTGTGACCAGAATGTGAAAATAAGTGTTTATATTAAGTCAGTATTAGATCTTTAATTCAAATCCTGCCACAATACAAAGGAATCCAGTTTTATTCACTGAAAGTTCCAATTATTACATTGACTAATAAATTAGTTCCACTATCCTATTAATGTATCAATTATTTTCATATTGTAACATTTTCTGTATCTCCCTCAGAGACTTTGGTAATAATGTGTATTTAGGCTGCCTTCATGTCTTTTCTATACACAGATGATTAATCTTTCTTTGAAATACTAAATGTGCCCCTTCACACACTGGGCAGAGTACAGCAGATTTAAACCAACCACAAACCAAAATCACAGACCACAAAAACCACACAACTATTTTAGTCTTACAGTTTTTCTGAAGTGCCTATCAGGGTTTTCTTTCTAAGAAAAGAAAGCAACTTTTAATTGTCTCTATTAGGATCGTGTAATTTCTTAGGTCATGTGAGAATATCAATGTTATTGTTGTCAACTGACAAATTCCATGCAGATTCACTTCAAACATCCTTACCTTGATGAAGAAAAGATGGTTTTTCAGATACATCTCTGGAAGTATCCCAGTGCCAAAGAGATCCATCTTCAGAACACGTAAATAAGTGATCGGGGTTGGAGGGATGGAAGTGAACTTCCCACACTGGAAGTATCAAACCAAACAAAACCACTTCAGTACAAGTATCAAGCACATCACTCTGTGCTTTAGCTAGTATAATGTAGACATGTATTTGTAAGACCCCTCCCAAACACTTCCATTCTTAAGTGTGCATGGGTACAAGACATAAAACCCCATCTTTAGGTTGGGTTTTTTTTTTTTTTTCCCCCCTCATTTTCAGTACTGTGAAAATTATTACAGGCCAAAATTTTATCTGAATTCAGGCATTCTGAATACTTTCTCATGCCATTTTCCCTACTATTAAGTTTAAACCTGCACACAGCCTGCATTCCTTCCAAGCATACACATCATTTTGTGTCTAAATACCACAACCATGGAAAAAGATGTTTAAGTCAGTAAAACTTAACCTCTCAATAAATATTTTTACTACTTAATATAATTGTGGCATCAAGTCGAAGAAATTTTCAGCACAAAATGAATTGCTATCTTGTTCATATAAAGTTACCAGGTGAGCTTTTCAGCATCATGGAGGCACTAAATGGATCTGTAACATCTTCAGCTTCCCCTCCCTTCCTCACCATTTTCAAGTTTGTTAGGTAACTGCATTCTTGCTTTATTATACCTGCATACCACACCATCCATTTCTATGACTATTTATATACCTATCCTTCTAGAAACAGACATAGTGAATAAATGAATCAAATTAAAAGTTTTAAAGCTTACTAAGTCTAGTTTTAGCTTAGATAGAGTTGGCTTTTAGAGAACGGATGTTCTCATATAGGAACAAACTGAAGCAAATTAGATGAAAACATTAAGCAGCAACTATCTGGTTGTTTTCCATGTGGCTGCAACACCTATTTTTTTTTACAGAAATTAGAAAATTCTCTAAAATGCCCTTTTCTACCCCCTCCACTTCAGCTACTTACTTTCTGCTTCATGAGCATTTAACAGGGACACTGGCATAGTCCCCTGCCTGATGTCCCATATACTCAGCATCCCATCCTGGCCCCCCGTGGCCACAATATGCTGCTGATTGGGGTGCCTGTCCACACAATGCAGTGGAACTCTGTCACCTGTCCTGCAATGGAGAAGACAAAAAAAAAAAAAAAAAAAAAAAAAAAAAAAAACCAAAAAAAAAAAAAAAAAACCAAAAACCACCAAACCAAAATCAACAACCCAAACATGAATTCTTTTTCAGCTTCCTTAATCCCTATGAGCACTGAGGAACAAGGTAATGTTATTGACTGCAGTTAGGTAACGAACAAGGTCACTTACTGACTTCAGTTCCTGCAGTATCTGGTCAATACAGGCTGAAGCCGCGTGACATCTACTGGAAAGTAGAGGTATGGCAATAACATGAAGCTACAGTTGGATGAACATCAGGTTCTGTGCTCTGTGGTATAGAGGTGTCTACAGTGTATCTGACAGCTTTACAGGAGTGAGAAAACCTTGCATATTGGTAATACTCCAAGTAAACCTACCATAATAAGAAGGTGACTCTGAAATCCATGTTATACTTCTGGTTTCAACGTATACTAGAGTTACAAAGGGAGACTGGGGACCAACAAAACCAGGTACCTAAACCACAGCCTGTTAACAGCAGTGGGAATTATTCCACAGACAGCAACAGGATTTGAATCTGAGTTTGTTTTCTCAGAATATCTTATACGGCACAGAGTATATTTAATTAGGGAAAGAGTTTTGGGTTGAGAGCTTTTTTTTTTTTTTTTTTACTAAGAGCAAATGTACAAGTGCAATAATTCTTCAAGAGTTACATCATACGAGACGACCTAAATGCAATGCTCAGCAACAATAGTAATTCAGCCATTAAGCAGAGTCTGCTTTTGATTATTTAAAAAAAAAAGTAGTTTAAAAATTAAAAAAAAAAAAAAAAAATCAATGATTTATCATGCCATTGGCAAGAAGGTATCAGAAAATATTTACATCAGATTATATTAAGGAGAACATGCTTTTCAGTAAATATATATATAAAAAAAGAAGGTCTTACAAAGAAAATATTTGAGATGGTTCATTTCTTTGCTGTCTGAGGTCCCATATTTTTAACTGTCCAATTGAATTTACTGTCAAGATCTCAGTTGTGCGAAGGAAAGTCACTGCATGGAGCGTACTGCTGTCTGCATTGTCTGCAAGAGAGATGAGGAAAGCATTTGGGTAAACCTATGGAATGCTAGTCCAAAGTATCTCTTTTCAGAGAACAGAGCACAGCTGCTTAAATATGGTTACAACCACTCTGCATTTTCAAGGGCAGAGATAAACTAGTGTCTGGGAATTTTAAGTCTTGCAAGGGTACCCTGCGAGAAAGGAGCCCTTGCTTCCTGTATCAAACAATACCGAGACAAATCTGTAACAAGCTATATTAATTAGCTCCAGGGCTTGCAGAGGTACTTGTTGATCCATAAGATTAATTAATTCACTTATTTCACTAACTTTCTTTAGACCTTTTCCAAGAACTGTCTATGTAATCTCCATCCCTGTCCTTAAAAGCCAGAACAGAATTATGCTGTGCTTGTTAATCTGAGTAACTAAATGGCAAAGCTCTTTTTTCAGGTCCTTTCCTTAAATGCTTCTTTTAGTCACAACAATTTACAATGTCAAACACTTCACAGCATTAAGGTGAAACTTTAATTTGTGGCTTTAGGAGAGAACACAGACACAATTTTCTTGTATTTTCATTCTGTTATTTTATAGAAACTTTTCATCTTGACCATGACAGAGTAACATTGTTAAGTCTACTTTCACCTCAAGTATTGTAAAATTCTTTGTGTAAACCTGTCAAGGTTTAGGGTCAGGGCAGAGTCAGGACAATGCCTATACTGAAAATGTAGGTGAATTTTCTTCTGCATAAGATGGACACCTCTTCTGATATGAGGACACGTTACATTGATAGCTGGTTACAGACATTTGAATGAGTTTTCTGCCTACTATTTAAATGAAGGCTGAGAGGAAGAAAAAAAAAAACCACCACCAAAACCACCTTTAAAAAAGAAATGTTAGATTACTGAACACTGAAGATCTAAAGGATTAAAAGTTTTGTGACAAAATAACAGTAAGGGATTTAGTGATGATAGATTCATCTCCCCTGGAGATGAGAAGACTCTGGGGAGGCCCTGTTGCAGCCTTCCAGTATCTGAAGGGGGCCTGCAAGAAAGATGGGGAGGGACTTTTTACAAGGGCTTGTAGTGACAGAACAAGGTGCAATGGCTTCAAACTGGGAGAGGGGAGATTGAGATAATAAATCAGGAGCAACTTAGGCACTTGGAGAATGGCGAGACACTGGAACAGGTTGGCCAGGGAAACTGTAGATGCTCCATCACTGGATGTGTTCAAGACCAGGCTGGATAGGGCTTTGAGAAACCTGGTCTAGTGAGAGGTGTCTCTGCCCATGGCAGGGGGGAGGGGGAGTTGGAACTACATGATCTTTAAGGTCCCTTTCAACCCAAACCATTCTACGATCTTTATGGCTCCAAAATATTTTTACCTCATCTCTAACTTTACAGATTTTTCCCTTCCATGACTCACTTTAAGCATATCAACTTTGTATTATACACTAAACTCCACTAAACAATAACAAAAATAGCAAGGGATTCCTTTACAAGTATTTCATGTAAGAGTTCTATCTTCATGTTGAAGCATGTTGAAGGATTCAGGTCAGCTCTGGGGAAATGTCAAGATGTTACTGAATTGGGAACCAGTACAAAGGATGGCTTACACTATAGGATTCCATACTGAAGAACTTGAAAGCATCTTTCAAGATGTTCTCTCTCCTAACTCTAACTTCTACTGTAAAACATGTGTATTCCATTAGTTTGTGCTAATCTCTTCCATATAACTCCAGATAAACTTCACTTACCAGGTCATAGGTATGACTGACTTCTTTATGGACCATTCCTATTTTAATATTTCACATTTCCAAAAGGGCATTTCTCTATTAATTCACATGTGATTTCTTAAATGTTTGTTTCAGCAAATCTCAATACAAAGTCTTACTGCAGTGTAACAGTGGCTGGTGCTACCACTGCAAAACAAGCATTTTTATATAATGCTATTAAATGAGCACTAAGAAAACTAACAAATTGCTTCCTGCACGTTCCTAAAGCTGTATGTAAGCATCTGAAGAAGAATATAGGAATATAGGACAAGTATTTCTTTTAAACTAGTTAATGTTTTCATCCCTCCATAGGAAAGTTACTGTGTTTGCATTCATGCGCTAATAAAATCTGCAACTTATATGGTTGTTGTTTGTTGGGTTTTTTTGTTAACAAACAAACATACACATTGAAAAGTTTCCTACAGAAATTCTCATAGAGCTTCACTAAAGGGTTGTATGCAATTAATAGGATTTATCTTGTGTGTGTACATACAGCCATGAACACGCAAGTACCCCTCTGGAAATCCCAGAGCTCTTCCTTCCTTAATTGGCTTATGACTGTGTAAAATCTTTCATCCTCTGGAGGAAGGATTTTGCTTGAGGAGAAACACAGGTGCTGTGTCAGTCTGAAATTCCAGGGAGAAAGTCCTGGTTTCATAATGCCACTATCAAACGTGGTGTCAGCATCCTTTAAATTATTTCTGCTTTTAAGTTTAATCTCAAACAGATGCTACAAACTTGTATTCTATTTTCATAAAATTAGCATGAGAGAAGAGTTGGGAATAACCAAGCTTCGACACCTTTAATAAACATCTCACTATCACAATCTATTACTCTAGGAAATGCTTTTTCACTACAGGAGAAACAATCACTGTAAGCCATATTTGGTAGAAAAACAAAGACTGGTTTCTGGTTCTTGGTGTTCCTTTAGACACAAACAGGTGCTTTTGTATATGAACACCATGTCAGTTAGTCTTAGTAGAAATAGCAAATTGAAATGACCATTTTACTAGCCTCTAGTTAAAAAGAATTTGGGACACAATACTTGACAAAATCTAACCACGTTTCATGTGTACTTTCAGAGCATTTAACAATTCTAAACAAAGTAGAAGCCTACAGAGAATTTTAGGCTTGAAACTTCTCCAACGGTTAAAACATTAGCTTGCAAATACCTGAATTAATATAGAATACATCTGAGATATGCTTCAAGTGTCTGGAGGAATACAGGAATAATCTGGAGTAAACACATTCAACCTGGAACGTTGAATTCAATGCTCAACTGTCTTTTTTTATTGTTATCATTTAAGAAGCTAAAAACCAAACAAAGCACTCCAAACTAAACTAATGTGAACAGTTATTTGACATACCTATAGTTCTTATTGCATCCTTTTGGTCAACTCTGAAGAGATTTATTCTACCATCTTCTCCAACAGTAACAATTTCTGGGTTGTTGCAGATGACTCCAGTACATGCTGCTCCACAACAAGATGTGTCTTGATCCACATGATAATGGGCTTTCTCCCACCGCTGGTTGGCAGATAAAGTCTAAGTAATAACCAGACATGACATGCTGCTGTTAAATAATGATCCTAGTAGAACAATGCTTCCAGAATATTCACGAAACCAGAAACGAGCTCCAGGAAAGCCAAACTACTTCACAGGAATGAGAAAAATCCTGTACAGATAAGAATCGGGATATCTAAATTTTCCTCAACTCTTGAGCACACAACCCTTCAATTAAACATGCATTATTGCTTCTCTGAACCATTTTTTCACATGAGTTAGAAATGAGAAAGACACAGTCTATTTATGGACTGTTAAATGTCTTGAACTAGACTTATCCCTTCGATCTTTCCCCATTCCAAGGGAAAACAGCTGAAGGCCATTGCAAAATGTAAGGTCAGAATCAGATTTTGATTGCAAGGAATTTAGTTCATGTTAGGTACCACATCAAACCATTAAGAGACATTAGTCTTTACTTGGCCATTGTGACTATATAAAAGAAAAAATCATTATGCATTTATATTCAGTGATTTATAATCAAGACAAAAGACTACACAGTTTACATATCTTCCCTCACATGACACTTGTGAGAAGAAATTCAACATGTCACTTAAAGAGTGACAAAACTAATAAGGCAGGTACAAGCCCATTAACACCCACTCCTCCAAAACAATCTAAACTCTTAAAGTATGTTTTCAGTAAATGGACTACTTAGTTTCAGATACATACTAACAGATACCCCAGTCTATGTGGCTCTGAAATGTAATTTATGTAGTATGTGTGCAAAATGCTTTTTTTCTTTCCTTGTACACATAAAGCCAAAACCTTCTCTAATGGACTTGAAAAAATTGATTTTGGTATACAGATGTTTCTTGCTCCAGAAGTTTTGGGAAATGATATGCTAGGATAAAAGTGAATTACACAGAATAACAGCTTATAGCCAGTGCAAGTTACTTACCTGGTTATTTTGATGATGACGGAATACAGTTACAGTTCCTGTTGATGAGGCAACCACAATTCTCTCTTGATCCAAAAACTAAAGAGGGTAATAAATTATGCTATTAATTGATGTCAACATCAAGATGATCATTTTAGAATAACCTAAATTACTGGTAGGTATAGTAAAAACCAAACAAACACACACACACACACCAAACAAACCCCCATAACCATAAGAAGCCCACAAACTGATCCTGCTTGGTTTTGCCATCCTACCTCATAAGAAATTTTTTTTGTGAACCTCAGCATTTTGACAGCTCACTATCACTTAATTTCTTCCAAGTGACAAGCCCTTAAAAGACACATCTCTGTTTAACACAGCTATTTTACCTGCATGTCCATAACATCACCATTGTGCCTGATGTCACACAGCAGCTGAGGTTCTCCTTGGTATTCACCACTGAGGCCCACATTTCCAAGATCACCGACAGACCAAATGGAGATCCTGTTATCCTGTACAGAAATAACACCATCAGTTTGACTCGAAAATGCTTTGACGGTATCTAACAACAAACCAGCCCAGACAGACGACTCTCTCGTGGCTACAGCCAGAGAAAGCAACAGGCTGCAGGCCGCGCACTACCCCCAAAGAAACGGCTGCCGGCCGAAGGAAAACGCTCGCCCGGCGGGACCCTGCCGACAACCGACCAGAGGGCCCTTAGTTTCCTCTGGGCCGCGAGCAAGGCACAGCCAAGGGAACACCGGGACGGGCGGCGCTCACGGCAAGCGCCGGCCTCCCTCTCCCACGCGAAGCGGCGGAGGCTCAGGGGGCAGAGGGCCCTACCGCCGGTCCCACGTCACGGCGGGAAGGACGCACCGCACCTCCAGAGCTTCCCTCCCTATACCTCGTTGTCCCAGGAGCCGGTGGCGAAGACGTCGGGGGGCTGGAGAGCGGCGGCGGGCAGGGGCTTCCAGCGCGTCTTGCTGATCTTCTGCGACACGAACTTGGCGCACACGTCCTCCATGGCCGCTGCCGCCCGCTCCGCGACACGCCCGCTGATTGGCTGCGGCGCGACGGCGAGCGCGGAGGGACAGGATTGGGGCGCGGCGGCGAGCGCGCCTGGGCATACTGGGGCTGGGCATGTCAGCGAAACGGGGCGGCGGCCCGCACGGCCCCTCCGTGTGTAGCGGCCGCCCCCCACCAGCTGCCGGCGTTTAGCGAGTCGGGCAGGCCGGGACTGGTGGGGGGTGGCCCGTCCCGGACGTTCGCCAACAGGCAGCGGGAGCTGCGTCCCCGTCGTCGAGTAACGGCCGGGGGGGGCCGCAGCGGGCCGTGCCCTGCCGCTGCAAGCTCAGGCTTCGCTAACGCAGCGAGCAAGCCGCTGGAACGGCGCGTACGGCCCAGGCGTTATGTGCAGAACCGTGTCCGGGAGAGGACGAAATAAAGAGGTGACTTTGCCGGTGTGCTTACCCGTCTGCGCAGCGGGGCCCTCCTCCCCCCTGAACGTTACGCGGATGTGTCATCTTTGCAAGGTCGACAACTTTTGTTTTCTCAAATTCAGTGACTTTGGCAGCAGCTTATCGTCTCTGGTCTAGATTTGCTTTTAAACATCTGCGAGTAAACCTTTCCTCCGTCAGATTCCTGCCTGTACAGAAATGCAACAATAATTTGTCCCAAAGAGCACGTTAACTCGAAGAAGAGCACACGTGCAGTTCCTTTACTGTATTGCACTTTCACACTAAACAGCTGTGCAATGGAAAGTTCAGGGCTTAGTTGGAAAACGAGCTAAAGGCTGACATAGCTACGTTGTAACCATTTCAGAGGATGGAACTATGCGTCCAGTCACGGCCGGGCAGCGTGGGACTTCCTCACAAACACATGCCGGCTTTTACAACCTGGTTTTCTGCTGCGTTTTTCTTTCCTTTTCCAAAGCTGTGAATTTCTTGAGGTTCTGTCACGTGGCTTTATCAGCATTAGCAGCAGTGGCTCGGTCAAACTTTCACCTGTGTTATTGCAGGTTGCCTGCTAAAGCCATCTGTCACATTTTTTTTTTCTGTACAGCATTCTTGAGCTCCTCAGTAAGTCTGTTATGCCATTTTGTAATCCTTCCGATGCAATAGCAAATCAGGGATATTTTATAGGCTTTATATATCATTTGAACTTCAATTGTGAGGAACATCTTTATTTCTTTTTTGTAACTGTGCAGCAGACCCCAGCACTGAATATACTCAAAACACTGGATGCTATTATAGTCTCCCATGCTGCAAGCCTTAAAACAGCTTTGTTGCACTCTGCAGTAGCATTATTATTCTGCAGTAGCTAATACCTCTGGCACCCTGTACTAAGTTGCCAACAGCAATCCTGCAAGTCACTGTCAACTCCAAGGATATTTTCATCTAATTGTCCTAACACTGGTAGAAAGGTCAATAAATAGCCTCAGAATGCAGCTACAGACCAGATAGCTAAAACAAAGAGATAACGCTTTAGGATTGTTGAAAATTTTTATTATGCAAATATTTTTGATGGCTACTTTGTGATTTCTGTGTGTATTTTTTACCTTGTGATTTTGGATTGTTTGTTTCTTTGCTCAGGATTGCATGTTCAAAAGCATTTGGGAAGTATTAAGGGGAGTAGGTTGGACATAGAGGCTTATATTCATTAAGAGGGAAAGAAGAATCATATGTTTTCTTCCTTCTTTTACATTGTTTTTTAAAGAAAAAGTTGTCAGCATGGTATATGATAGAGGTGAGAGCTGTCATGGATTTAGAGCTGCTCTGTAAACCTCTGAATATATTCTCAGTGTTTGATCAGTATGAAAGCTGTGTACTGTGTTATTTCAGGCTAACAGCATATTTAAAGAAACAAATAAAAGGAGGAAACAAACACCAGGGGGAATATGGAATATATATCTCATCAGTTATTTCTGAATTTGTCAAAAAGGACGTTAAGTCTGGACAATGCTGACCCTGGGCACTGGGTCCGAACATACTAGCTGCGACAAGGAGCACCCTGTGGGTTATCCTTAAATGTGGCTAAAGACAGGAGTGTGAGTGAAAGGGAAAAAAACTGAAAGCATGCCTGTCTCTCTGCCAGGGGCTAGGGGGGCCTGGGAATGAAGGCACTTACAAGATCAGTGGATCTACTAGGGCAGGATAAAGCTAATTCAGAACTCTGCTTATAATCTGCTTTTTGCCAATTATCATTCAACAATATTTTAAGAAAGTTGTTTAGAGATGCCAAAATAATACTTACTGCTGGTCATTTATCCTGGAGCTGTGCCCAGTTCAATCTCCTGAGCAAGTGCAGATGCTATGCAGGGTACTGCAGAGCAGATCCACAAGCAGAGTGCCAGGGCCCTGAGCACATTCATAAGCTTTACTTGCCCCCACCTGCAGCTCCCACCTGAGCTGGGGCACCCTCTCCTGGCCTGAGCCATGTTGTAGGAGGACCTATGCCTGGCCATGTCTCTGACTTTGTGACTGGCTTGACTTGCGACCTGACTTGTTTTGCTTTTGCTTGATGGCAAAGCCATTACTGTCCTCAGCCCTGCTCTGCTTGCATCACTCGGACACCATGGAATGGCGTCCTGCTGTGTGCTGTTGTCATCACTGGGTCGTGGCTCACCTTCCCTCACTGAAGGGTTCCAGTCCTGCTACTTCCTAACACAGAAAGTCACTGGTGTGCCTGGGTTCTTCTCACCTCTTCTTTGGGTGCAGGGATAGGAAAAGAGGGATGATGAGCTCAAAAAAATAGTAACTTCTGAAATGGAAAAAGACAATGAAGGTACACACCAAACTAGCTTGAGGTTGCAGGAAAAGAGATGAGGTGAAGGAGAGTGATTAAGTTAAAACTAGAATGAAGGCAGGGAGAGCAGTGAGTGTAGGCGTAGAAGCCAATTAGTGTGGGGTTTGGGACATAACTGGAAATGCTCAGCAGGAATTTCACAAGGAAATTTCTGCTTGTGGTATGTATATGCAGAAACAGATGGGATCAGACAGTGATGATCAACTTTTCATATGCTTTTTGAATTCAAAGAATTTAAAAAATCTAATGGGTTCATGAGGTGGGAGGGAAGGGATGAAACAGAAATAGTAGCACAGAGGGATTTATATATAAATGTCTGTAAGTACAGCTAAGGGAATGAGATGGGGGTGAATGTGCGGAAAAGGAGAGGGATCCGTTGTGCCTACAATTCATGGGATCTCCGTGTCAGAACAATCAAGCGATGGCCCACGCTGGCTGCTGGCATTCCTGTGCCTCTTCCCTAACAAGGCAGCCCATGTGTCAGTTCCCTGGAGGGTCTAGAGAGATGGCTGTCCCTGTGGAAGATGGAGGTGCCTGCAGCTGACAGTGGGCATCCAGGGATCAAGGCCCTCACACTGGTTTGTATGAGTGAGGGGGGAAGAGAATATAGGAATGCTGAGTGTTGGAGCAAATTGAGAGGTTCCATGAGAATGAAGATGGACAGAAAACATATTTATTAATATAATCTGTTGCTTGTCTTTTACTCTAGTGTAGAACATCTATGTTCCTCTTAGTTTTATCTCAGTGCAGATGCTCTTAATAAGTTTAAAAAATGGACTAATGGCCTGGGATTATAGAGCAGAAAGAGCTAGTGACCCTCATGTTTGTTTACTGGACAAACGGGTGCATCCTACTGCTATTGGTGCATGTGAATTTCTCAGGGCCCCTTGAGGCAACTTGGCTTGTCCGAAAGCTCCTGGGAACCTGCACAGCCAAATGCTGTTTCCTTCATACATGCCTGGTATCCATCCGAGACACCCCAGATATCACTTAGGAAGGCTCACGTAGTTGTCATTCTTTGAATAGTCATGCCAAGAATGGAGCCAAGAGATGGCCAATAGGTGCCTTCAGTCCAAAAGTGCCTGGACAAGTCTGCAAGTTCCTAGGAGAAAAAGGTGGGCTCTTTCTCTGTGCTCTTTGACAAGCTTAACCCTAATTCAAGCTGGTTCCAGTAAGCAGCGTCAGTTTGTATGTAAATGGTTTCTCTCATGTTTCTGGTGTCCCAAGGGGTAAGTATCCCTGGAATGCTTTTAAACATGGGCCAGATAGTTTCTTGACAACAATCTCTCTATGTGAATGCAATGCAGTTTGCTTGCATCGGACAATAGAAAATGTCTTTTGCATTTAAAACAAAAGTATTTTTGTCTGTGTATTTTTACAATGTCTGTCTGTTCTCTGTACTTGCTGCCCTTTGAGAATTCCTCTAAGTCCATGACTTCTTTCCTTCTCTCACAGCCTACTGGATATAACAGGGAGACCTTTTATATTCTGTGGCAGGCTTGGAGTCTCTCATAGGCTGTAGAGCAGTTGCCAGATCATGTCTAGAACTTAGATGGAGAATACAGAATGAAGCAGTGGGTCTGTCTCCAGAATTAAAAACACCAGATGGGAAATGTCTGGGAAGTCTATGGATGGGATCTGGTGCCTGCATTGAGCAACTGCCAGATTTGCCTTGGGATTACTGTTAGCCAGAAAAGCAGATCCTCACCTTCACCTTGTTTTCTTCACCTGAAACAGCAATGACGAGATGCAGTATAAGCGTTGTGTGGAGCTGGAACAAGCTCATCCTACCCAGGATGGGTTCTCAAACAGAAGATAAAGTTATCTGTGTCTACCATCATGGTATGTTAGGTTGAGTGTGTCCTTGTATGAGGAATACTTTTAAAAAATAATGTAATATTTGAAATCATGTCTGCTGGATGATATCTTCTCTGTTTACACAATGTAACATATATGGACCCTACCTATTCATAGATATGGATCACTGTTCTCGTGTTTCAAAAGCAAAGAAATGAATCCTACTGTCCTGGTCTGAGTGAGAACAGAACTAATTCTGTTCAGTGATTTAATGAGGGATTCCATCCCATATACATCATATTTGGGATAAAGCTGAGTGATCAAGAGGGTCTTGCTCTCTTGGTCCACTTTGCTGGCTTTGCTTGCCTTGGCTCGAGTCCTATTCAGATTTCTTCCTCAGAGCATCCAAGGAGGACTCTGTCTGTTCTGCCTTTGATCCTGATCTGTGTGTTCCTGAATCCGGTACCAGAATCCAGCTCCTGAACACAGCTCCCATCTGCTGCGAGGCTCAGTCTGGGACTGTCCCAGTGCCTGCTCCACAGCATCAGTGGTGATGATGATGTAATTGCCATCGGGGGTGGGGGTTGGGTTCAGTACTGGTTTTGTATATATTTGTATATGTTCCATTTTTTATTATTATTATTTTATTTTTCAGTAAAGCTGTTCTAGTTTCCTTTTCTAATCACTAAGTCTCTCTCCCTTATTCTCTTTCTTCTACCTTTGGGGAGAGAGGGGGGTTAACTGAAAGCATCTGTTATAGGTCTAAGGGGCTGCCCTTACCCTAAACCGTGACATCCACTCTGTCCAATACCAAGAAGATGACATACCTGCACTGTTCCGCTTAGTTAAGAGAGGCAAAGCTCTACAATTGCAGTCCCAGGCATGTGGAAGCTCAGTCATAGGGATCAGGCGGGGGCACAAATGCGAAAGTCACAGCACTGACAGTGGGGTTCCAGAAATTGTCCACAATAATGGAATTTGCCTTCCCTTAAAAAACAACAGAAACACACATAAATAACAGGTGGGATATTATTATTAGTGGCAAAATTAAGCATTAAGGAGATTAGGAATACACCGGGATACCACGTGGCCGTAGGTAGTTAATTCCGTGTTTATTTTCAGCATTATGCCACAGGCTGCGAGAGGAACCGGCGGTGCTGCTTTTCCCTCAAGATCGCTACTTCACCGTGTGCCTACACTGGGACATGAAGCACGTCGGAAACATCAGTGTGGCATTTCTTAAATTCTGCGTTACTGATTTTGCGACCTAGACATTCCTTAAAACCAATTTTAATTTGTAACTTTGTCCTACAACAGCCGCGCACCGGCAGCTGCAGCTGTAGATCGTGGCAGCGTTTAACCCTACACGCACTTGCCGACCCCCATACCGTTTCACACCTCTCCACGCGCATTTTTTGGTGTTGTTTTCCAGGCGTTCGGTCACATTTCGCTCTCCCGGCAGCCCGGTTCCCTTCCGCACCTCGCCGCCGTGACGGCCGCCTCAGGGGCGGCTCCCGCTCCGCTAGGTCAAGGGGCGGCAGAGCCGCCGGCGCGCCCGCGCCAGCTGATCAATGGCAGCCTCCAACACCTAGGCTTGGCTCGACCGGCTGGCCGCGGCCAATAGACGCGCCCCATGCAAAACACCGCGCCGCGGGAGGGCAATAATTGTCTCTGTCGCGAGGGCGGTGGGGCGCGCGGCGGGACGCCGCCGCCTGACCGGCAGGCCCGGCTGCCACCGTCCCCCTTCCTTCTTCGATACACGGCGTGTGCCGGCTCATTTCGCGAGTGCGGCCAAAGCGGGCGGGGCGGAGTGGGGGGGGTCTGTGTGTGCATAAAGCTTTTTGGGGTGAGGGGCCGTTCCCTGAGTCCGGGGCGGCAAGATACGGTGGGGGGGTAGGGGGGGGAAAGGAAGGGGGGGCGCAAAGGCACCTCGAGTGCAAAATGTGCAAGAAGGAGGGAGCGCGGCGGCGGCGTCAGTCGAGGAAGCGCTGGCAGGCCTTCTTCCAGCGGCACGCCGTGCACCACAGCTCCCGGTTCTCCATCCCGTACACCTTCCGGCACTTCTTGGCCTCCCCCCGCGGCCTCCTGCGGGCACGGGGGACGCGTCACGGCCTGGGGGACGCGAGGGGGAACGCGAGGCGCGGGGAGGTGCGAAGGGCGGCGGGCTCACCTGGGGACGGTGGGTGGCTTGGGTGGTGGCGGTGGTGGGGTGGGCACGGCTGGGGATGCCGGGGGCCGCGGTGGGGCCGGGCAGCCCTGGAGAGAAAGAGAGGGAAGGGGGGAACACGGGCTCACCTCTGAGCTCCGGCACCGAGCGGCCGGGTGGGCTCAAGTGTGATGGGGCAGCAGCCCCTCCACCCTTGTTTTCCACCCTTACCTGGTACGCGTGGTCGGTGTGGACGTGGCAGAGGCCGGGGGGGGCCGGGGGGCTGCAGGGAGAGGCCAGCGCCAGGTCAGGGCTCGGCAGCGCCGGCGGCGCCGGCCCCTGCGGCTCGGGGCCGGGGAAGGCGGGTGGCACCGAGGAGGTGGGCGAGACAGGGGTCAGGCTGGAGAGCCCGTCTGTCAGCGAGTCCACGTCCACGTCCAGCTCCGTGTAGTAGAAGTCCTCCTCGCCGTCGCTCTGCTCGAGGTCGGCTTTGCGGCTGTGGGGAGAGCGGGGTCCGGCTGGGGCAGCTCTACCCCTCCCCATGGCAGGGCCCCGCAGGGGGCACCACGGGGGTGGGTCTGGGGGTGTCCGGGAGGAGCCTGCGCGCTTACCCAAGGTGCACGGTTCGGATGTGCTTCTGCATCCCTGAGGAGCTGCTGAGGACTTTGCCGCAGCTCTTCCACAAGCACTTGAACATCACCTTGGTGGAGTTCTGCAGGAGAGCAGCGTCGGGCTGGTGGATCCATCCTCGGCATCATCCCCAGCATCACCCCCATCTCCATCATCATCCTCCTCCCAACCTCATCTCCAACCTCACTGTGACCCCCTGTGGTATCTCCCTCCCCACCATCAGCCTTACTGTCATCCCCAGCCTCTGCCCCATCCCCATCGCGAGCACCACCTTCCTCTTCATCCCCGTCCTCACTCTCCCCATCCCCACCCTCGTCATCCCCACCCCTAACCTCATCTTCTTCATCCTCATCCTCACTATCCCCACCCCATGCCCAACTTCATCCCACCTTCCTCTTCCGCGGGATGGGCTCTCCGAAGATGAAGTGGGTGCCGTTGGGC
>JANHGN010026951.1:0-14916 GCA_024605025.1 Megaceryle maxima
TTTTTTTTTTTTTTTTTTTTTTTCCTTTTCCAAATTTTAAGTCTCCTGACATCACTTGTTTTGTCTCATTTTGTAACTGACAGGCACGGTCAATACACACATTTGCCCTAATTTAATGACAGTGTTGTGTTCAAACTCATTTTGCTAAGCAGATTTGTAGACATTTATGAAGGAAGGATTCCCATTAAAATTTGGCTTCCATCAGTTTTATGGATAGCAAGAACAGAAACTCCAATTTTGTGGACTTCAGCATTAATGAATGGGTAGAAAAGAAAAACTAATATTCTCCATACTAGTAGTAGAACAGTATCTGTCACTCTCTCATCACATTATACTTCCCCATCTGTCAAAACAATGAGCCTCAGAAGACCAATCCTTATAAAAGAGCAGAGTATCAAAATAAACTTGATCTACCCATCTGCAGAGACAGTTTAGGTCTGGCAGGTTTACCTACCTAGACTTGAATCTGCTTAGCACAATTATACTGCTTCCAGTATCACCAGAGTGGTGATGCATGGATCCACATGTTCAAGGTTTTGTACTGAAGAGGCTCTGACAGACCAAACTTAACAGAAGTCAGTGCTGGTCTAGTAACACTCTGTTCAAACTGAGTTATCTCTGTACACTGTGTTGCCCAGCACTCCAGGTTTAGTTCTGCTCTGCAATTTTAATTCTACTTTTAATAACAATTTCAAAGGAATTATACAGAACATAAGCACTTTGCTAACTTGCATCATAGCATTCTGAACAATTCTTTCAATTTTTATGTGCATGACCACTGAAAACATCTTAAACAAGGAAGAATAGTGATCTCTTTATACACAACATGACTAAAATGAACTCAGGTAAATTTGTAGAGTAAGAGAATTGCTTTCTTATACACTGATGAAATCAAGTATAGCCCCTGTGTTCCCATTCTGACCAATTAATACATTATGTTACAAAATAAAACAAGTAACAAACTACTAATGATTTTGCCTTCTACAGACCACTTATTCTCTTGCAAAACCAAGCCTACAGTTGCTAACTTTTAAATAAACAGAAAATTATGTACAAGATGTTAGCTGCAACTTTGCTTCTAAGGTCAGAGATAGAATACTGTCCACAAAAAAAACCTTAGTTCTGAATGGACAAAGGCAGCATAGGAACTGAAAACATATTTAGGTATGACAAGCGAAGCTTATGCACCAACATTTTTACTTCCCACCTGTAATTCTGCCCCAAGAGAGCTGAAGACAATCTAGATGGAACTCTTATTAGCCCGCACAACTCTGTTGATTAGTAGCACATTGTACTTACCAAAATATAGATTCCCCTCCACGGCCAGTTCCCATGGGGTCACCGGTCTGTATAATAAAATCCCTCTGTCACAAAGCAGAATACATAAGACATTGCTTTCATGTTTGTAAATCTGAACAAATTAAACAACAACAACAAAAAAAGGAATTGAGAATATTCACCTGTACATTGTAAATAAGACAATAGTTGTAGTACTTGACTTTGCAGAGCTTCAGGAAATTCAGGCAAGCTGTAAGAAATTATACCAACATTTACTAAAGAAAATCTCAGGTATATTAAGCATAGATAAAACAGACATTCATTTTACTGTGTAGAAAAGTGTATTTGAAACACACTGTGTTAGGACTTATCAGCATACAACCTTATAAGAGCTGTGAACAATGCTCTAAGGAGATTCTTCCCTTTCTAAAACCTATCTCTAGCAACATTAAGGACAGCTTTCTGTACAGAAACACACTTTTTTTTTTTCCTCAGTTTGTTTCTAAACACGCAAGAAAGAAGATCACAGATGCCTTCTGATTTAGAAAATACTATGTTTTCTCATTTTTAAAATAACTTATTTTACTTTTTTTTCTTTTATTTCTCGTTTATATAAAAACATAATTAAACACCACCCCTCAAAGCCTCCCAACGGCAATCGATGCTTCTAAGTATTTCAAACACTTATGTACAGGCTGCCCACGGGGACCGCTGAAGGCCACAGACAACCCGGCACTCGTTTGGATCCAACCCCAGGCCTGGGGGCCGCCCTGACGCACCACACCACAGGGGAGAGGGGACTGAAGACGCGCGTTGGTGACCGAAATGGCCCGTTTCTCGGGAGGCCGAGCCGGCAGCTAAACGTCAAATCGCGACAGAAAAGGTCTTCATCTAGAGGGGAGACGAGCGGCGGCGACTGGGGAGGCGCGGGAAGGCCGGCGAGCGGCCCAACGGCCCCTTCTCCTCATCCCGAAGAGCGGGAAATTTCGTGCAGCTTCGCAGCCCCCGGAGCCAGGGCAGCCGCAGGGAAGCGAGCCACGCGTCCTCCTCCAGAGCCGCCACCGGCGGCGGCCACCAGCAAGACGCGGTCGACGGCTTCAAACACTGCCTGCGGCCGACCGCCCCAGCGGCGCCCAGCCCGCCCGCCGTTTTACTGGGGGGTCCCACCGGCCCGCGCAAGGGGCAAAACCCCGCCCGCCGCGCTCTTACCGCGGGGCCGCTCCTCCGTGTACAGGTCAATCACCAGGTCGCCAAGCGTAGTCTCCAGCAGCACGGCCATGGCCGCCACCTGCCCCCGCACGGAAGCGGCGCGACCCGGCGGGGCTGCACCGCCCTCTGCCGCCGCGGAGGAGTAGCGGGCAGCGCGAGCCAGGCGGCCGCCGGGAGGGGTGCCCCGGGACAGGGCCTCCCCTCGAGCGCGTTGGCTTCGCAGCGGGAGGAGCCCTGGGACCGAGCTGGCCCTTGCAGGTGCCCGCTGCCGCGCCGCGGTCATCCCCGGCCTGAGAAGAGGTGCGCGCCCAGCACACTCGCAAGCCCAGGGGTGACAGCGAAATGCGGGGCTGCTGCGCCCTCACGCCTCTCCCCCGCAGCGGGGACGGGGCGGGAAACAGCGGGGGCAGTCTCCCAGGTAGCCCTTCCTGGAGGGGATGGGGGGAAAATGGAGATCTCACCCCCAAGAGCAGCCTCCTCTGGCAATGGACACGTTTTGAGGCTGATTACACGGCTTTTGAGTGTGGTGCTCGCTGAGTGGTGTGTAGTCAAACAGTTTTACCTCATACTTATTAATTAGAGGGTAATAAAGTGATTAACAGTCCCAATATTTGCCTTGGGTACACGGTCACAGAACAACCCATAGTACTGTGGGTGACGCTGAAAGCACAGAGAAGCAAAATTTATTTTCTAGTTGATGTCATAGCGTGTTCTTGGGCTTTCGTGTTACAGCTGAACTACCTGAGGACTCAATGCCTTTAAAACAAGGGTGCTTATCACACGAGTCGATTGAAGTCACTCATCTTTTGGAAAACTTTTTTTTTTTTTTTTTAATAGGTGAATTTGTTTCCTCACCTGGTAAGTGACCTGAACTGACTAGCCATACAGTAAAAGGGAACCAGTGAAGGAAAATGAAGGGAGCAGGAATGCACAGCTGGGAGTACAGAGGTGCATGTAGTTTGGTAAGAGCAGAATCTCCTTTTTAAGTAGCAATGGAAGTAACACCACATCGCCATATTATATAACAGGTAGCCAAGCAGGGAAGACAAAATGGGCTGGTCCTGGGACCACGGCAGGGAGCTGTATTCTGCTCCATAGTGTGCTAGTTTTCAAAGTTGGTTGTGCTACCATCAAGTGGTTTGCAGTGTTATATTATTTTTGGGAGCTTATTCCCAGTCTGTACATCAATCCTGAATGGATTCAGGGCTGGTTTTAAGCCATCCTGTATAGCAGTTGCCTACAGAAGAAAGCACTGTAGCACACAGTTCATATATTATTCTGAAACTTTAAGAGGGATGCAAATAGTACAACATTTTTTTTGCAAGCCTGCACTGAGTGAAGATTAACTATTTACTTGCTACTTTAAGAATTCTAACTTTGCACTTCAGTAAGAAAGCATACCACTGAATTAGACCAGGCTTTTATTACTCTTCTTAGTCATAAAACATATTAAAATATACTTTCCTTAATCTTTATACTGTCTTTTGCCTTCTAATAACCCATGCCTATAATGAAGGTTAAAAGGAAAAATGACTTTTTACGGTCACTTTGAAAAGTCAGAAACATCACTTCCAACTTTAATATAAAACCACTGAAATATGGGCATGCTCAGCATCTAGAGCAGCAGCCAACCTCTGTACAAAATAAAGTGTTACATATTTCAATAGTTAGAAATGCCAGGACATATTCACTGGTAGACTAGAGGAGGCATGTGTCTGAGCCAAAAGGCAAAAGCCCTCTTCTGCTACCAGCCTCTCCCAGCATGGAGTACTCAGTGAATCAACCAAAGACAGATCACTTGTGAAACTGAGCACCAGATGTTTAGTTATTGTGAGGAATTTTTCCACTTACATTAAATAAAACTGTTATGACATCTGTTGTGCTGTGAGACTAATGAAAGCTTTAAAATTTGGGGAAAGCAGAAGCATTTTTAGTAAATAGTTTTTTGCAGTTTTATTTAAATTCCAGGAGAATAAAAAGAAAGGAAGAGAGAGAAGTAAATGGGGTGCAAAAGTTTGGGAGAAAAAGGAAAGAATGATCTGAAAAAAAACCAACCAAATAAACAAAAAACCCACAACCGAACAACAACCAACCAAACAAAAATAAACACAAACAGAAGGAAAGCATTACTTGATAGGTAGTTTACTAGGAAATTTGCAAAAGGAAAGTCAAAAGGGAACAGGCATACATCTCCTATTCCATTTCAGGGAGATGCTAAATTCCTTGGTGTCAGCTGAGAACCCAGCCTGAACTTTGCTAAATGTATACATTCTGGAGGCCAGCAATCTTCGCTTCCCTGTATTTTTATATACTCTGATACCATTAATTCTTATGCCTCTGGTACATTTTTGTAAACATTTTAGTCATGAATCTAATATACATAACTCTGTAGTATTCCAGCTTTCTTTTGCTCATCTGTGTGAATACCAGTCCTGTTGGGAGGTAACCCCCACTCTGATTTACACACAGTGTGCAACAAATAGTTAGGAATTTAGGTAATTTAAACTTCTTCCCAGCAGCACATGCAAATGACTGCAAGTACCAACAAGAGCTGCATTCCTGTTGCTGCCAACCTATCCCCAAAGACTCTTATGCACCCCTTCAGAGATTCTGCAAATTGTCTTGTTGGGGAGCTGACTCACCACACAGTTCTCTTCCTTGTGAGGGTGCACTGTGAACAGACCCGCAACCTATTCTTTCAGCTTACCAAATGCAACAGATTTAACAAAAACAAAACAAAACAAAACAAAAAGCATCTTAAGGACAGGTCTGAGACACCAGGTGATGGTAGGCAGAGGTGGTAGAAGTTAAGACGACAAGAGTTTTTATCCTTTCTTGTGTTACTGACTCATTTGATTACTGAGAAGGCGGTCAATTAGCTCTATTTTTTTCTAAACTATAAAACAGTACTAACTACTGATAACAAATGTGTTTAGGGATTAAATATTTAAAGTTTTCATGTAATGTGTATGAAATATATGTCACAATATACAACTCTCCTAAGCATCATTTTCCAATGCCTTCTATCTTGTGCCAGATGTTTATACCAGAGCCATGAATGCAAACTGCATATAAAATACTAAGTTTCTGTGAGTTTTATGATTTATGTTCTCTGTCAACCTAGTGAGAGTCATAGAGCAATATAAAATCAGGCTGCAGGGCAGCTAATTTATTGCCCTAGCTGTATTAAAACCTCCCTAGATGAGTTCTTAAAAGATATTTGCCACCATTACTGTTAGAAAGTTTTTGCTAACAGATAATGGCAATCTTTCTCGTTGCAAGTAAAGCACTTTTCATCTTCATATCCCCAAGGGCTTGGACATCCACATTCTTCCCTTTCTCTTTGCCCAAGACTTCCATGGTTTTGATTGCTGCTATTAACTTCCCCTCTGTTTCTCTTCACTAGGCTGAAGACCTCTAGGTCCAAAAAAACTTTAACCTTCTGCTTTCTTCCTTATGGATAATTCTTTTCTGCTCTCTCCAGTATGCTGCCTGCTTTCTTGACCCGTGGTGCTCAGAACACAGCCCAGATTACTCTGGCCAGACAACCCTTGCCGTTCACTCGCAGAGCAGGTGGACAACTGCAGGTTTCCGAGTAAAAGCGTGAAGGGAGGTCGGTTTGACAAGCCGTTTTCGGACGGTTGGCCATTTCACGGATACCAGCTATTATTAACATTAGCTATATGGGTAATTCTCTTACTACGCAGAGTGCTTTCAAAGGCTGTCATCATCTACTAGCGGTAACGGGCATTGGTAGGAGCAGGCGCGTGTCCACTCGTTATTCGGCAACCTCTAACGGGACTTTCCAGCCAGGCGGCCCGGGCTGGGCCTGAGCCAGCTCCGCCGCCGCCGCCGCTCCCGGCAGCAGTCGCAGGAGGGCACAAATCCAGCTGTTTCTCTCGATAAACTTTCGCTCCTCTTCCAGAAAACAAACAAACAAACAAAGGTCATTCCCGAGCCGAAGAGCACCCCGCCAGCACGGCCAGGAGGAACAGCCGGTGCCACGGCCTAGGAGCTGCGCGCTACACCCTACACCCTAGACCCTGCCCCCAGCCGGCCTGCCGGCCAGCAGGAAAAAAGGAAGGAGAGTACTCGGTACATACCGCCGCGGGCTGCCTTGCCTGGCCCGGCCTCCTCCCCCTGCCCCCCTCGCTTCCTCCCGGCCCGGCCCCGCCCTCTGCTGCCGCTTGTTGATGTTTCACTTTGTTTTAATTCCCAGGTCGCAAGATGGAGGCGGCGTTGAGACGGCGAGAATTGCTCCTGCTGCTGCCGCTGGCCGCCGCGCTGCTGGGCTCGGCCGCGCCGCTGCAGCTGGGCCAGGTAGTGATGGGGCCGGGGCCGGGGCCGGGACGCGGTGGGGCCAGTCCCAGCTCCTGTCCCTCTCATTCCCAGGGGTGAGACGGACCCTGCCGGGGCACCGGCTGGCGGCGCGGGCGTCTCCCCGGGGCGGCCGCGGTTGCCTCGGCCGCAGGCTGGCACCGCCGGCCGGGAGGCGTCGCCGGCGGGAGCCGCGGCCACGGTTGAAGAAAGCGGGCGAAGCCGCTGGCACCGCAGGGTGGTGTGCCGGGTATGAGTTTGGGGTTTTTTGTCAGTAGTGCTTGGCAGCCTAAGGTGTGTTACCTCTGCTTACAGTGCCTGACCTGCTGCTCGGGTACATTTCGTTCTAAAATGGTACAAAAGGATAAACTATGCATCTGCCACAAACTCGGTTACCGTGTGTGTAAATGTTCCTCCCCCCCCCCCCTTAATGATTCATCTATTTAGGATTTGATATGCGTAAAGAAATATTCGACAGGTTGAGGGGTGATATAGTTACTTCTATGCAATGTAGCTATATTTATATTGTATTTTTATGTGTGTCTACCCACATCTTGATGGTTCAGTGCAGTAGACATACATTTTCTCCTAGTGAATAGAAACAAGTAGAGGGTTTTGATGTATTGGTATGTTACAAGGCATTGGGCTTTCTTGTTTTCTGTCCCAGTACCTATTCCATATGTTGGTAAGATTAGTTTTAAATTTGATCATAGTGGCTTTTTAAAGAGTGGAAGGAATTTTTTTGGATGCTACTTAGATCTTTTCAGTGGCAATAAAAAGATGGTTTGTGGCAATGGTGAGCTTTGACATGTAGAATTACAGAAGAGAACAGGGTACTTCTGTCTGTACTTGAATCATGACTAAATACCTTCTGTAATTGTCATTGTAAACTCTATAAAGCATGAGATGGCAAAGAGGAAAGAGCTGTTCTGGTTTTGTAGTCACTTACCTAGCCAATATGAAGCTGCTGTCATGTGAGTAAATTTATCATGTCTTTTTTTTTTTTTTTTTTTTTTTCTTTAGAGGTTCTCTTTATAAATTTTGAGTAAAATGTTTCCAAGCAAGCCTGACAGAGGCCCTGTGCACAGGCACATCCTGTGTTGCAAAGTAGGATTTCTGGGCTTACTTCCTGATTTCTACTTCTCAGTATGAATGTTTGAAGAAAGATCTGCTTAGCTCTGATTTCAAAATGTGGATCTAGATGACACCTATAAAAGTGCGTGAGTGCTTGAAGTCAGGTGCACTAGAGAGAGCCCAGTCCTCAGATACTTTGCTTATGTCTCTGAGAAAGGGAACTCTAGGCTTGAATTTACCAAAAGACACATGAAGTGGCAACGGAATATGGAGCTATGCTCTGGTTTACCTTCTACCTGGAAACTGTCACACTTTCACACCAAAACTTCAACATAATAGTGTTAAAGGTGTTCATCACAGCTGGCAGTTATACAAGAAGGGGAGGCACATCTGCATGTGCTGTCTTTGGATACAAAAGTGGTACGGGGGAGCTCTGGAGTGTCCTGTGGAAGCCGGCTTCGGATCAGAAATTATATCAGTATGTTTAGAATGCTAAAACTTAGTAACTGGGGTGTAATGCCTTATGGGCATAGCTAGTCTCTGTGGGGCTGAGTTTGTCCATTCGTGCTGTACCACTTAGGTGGCCCGTCAGCTCATCTTTTGCTAGTTGAAAGTGTCTGCACTTATTAAGCTTTATGTTAGTGTGGTGGCATAAGTATATGCAGTAAAGCTCTTTTAAGAGTCAAAAGGGGAACATACACATATTTACTTTAGTATTTTTTGGTTTTAAATCTCAAACTTAAAAAAAAGGAAAAAATTGTGTTTCTTCCTGCGCTGTTTCTTTTTGTAAAATACAGGATGATTTTTCATATAGAAGGAACAGTGCATCTTGAGAAAGTTTTGAGTAGAAGAATTGCTGGATTTTGAGCATGAATTGGTTTATGGTGGCCTAGTAGGAACAGAAGTGCCTAGGCAGCTGGAAGAGGCAGAGTGGGAATGCTATGATATCAAGTTGGTTTCAGAAGCCACAAGCTTGATGACAGTGGGCAATGGGTCAGAATAATAGTGGTCTTTCCTCAGAATGGCTTGGGACTACAGGCTGGTTGGCATCAAGCAGCATCAATGTGCTCAACTGTTTTTTGACTGGATACCATGACTGTGCTTTTACAATTCTGTGAGCCCACTTGCAGCATACTACAGATAGCTTCTAATTTTGTAATTCTTGTATATGGTAGTAAAGTTTACCTCCAAGTTGATGGCCAAAGTGTTAGAGAAACCATAGTGGAAAGACTGAGGAAAAACCTTGAAACATTGGGATAACGTTTTATAAGGCTGAAACGCTTTTTGTTCAGCTCTGGAATGTGAATGCCTCTGTTATGCAATACTTGTCATTTCTTAAATAAGCTGTTTTGAAATCTGGACTTCATTTTAAAAAAAACAAAACAAAAAAAACCAAACCCCAAAACTTTAGCATGTGTGTTTTGATTTTTCTTTCTCCTCCTGAAATTTGGTTAAGCAAAACTAGTTTACAGAGTGATTAATACTAGACAGAGTTTTTGTTATTTATTTATTAATAAAAGACAGGGAATGATGAAATAAGACAACTGACCTTAGCATTTAAGTGACATGTTTTTCTGTTGCAAGGTCGGGAGTTAGGTTTTGTGGGTTTTTTTGAGTATTTTTTTAACGTGCTGATAGGAACCAGCTAAAAGCACAGTGAGCTGAATGCTAATGCTATGTTGTTTGCTTACTCTGTTTGTCTCTTGATAATTTAGGTTTAGCAGTTTTCTTTCTAAATGGCATACTTGCCTACCAATATTTTTTTGTTTGTTTGTTTGTTTAGTTGCCCAAAAACCATTGTTTTCAGGTTATTTGTTGGCCGTAAGAAACCTCTTCATGGATAGATTATTTCACAAGAGAAGGAGGTGATCTTCCACCATTTAAGTGCATATGCCGTGTAACACATTTTAATCAAAGAAGAGACTTGTCAATAGTGACATGGTGAAATGTTTCATCACTTTATGCCAGTTTCTCTATTAACAGCCTGGCATATGTTCTGAACTTTATGACTAAAAGATCTGACATCATCTTTCCATGTATATTTGATTAAATTCAAGCAGTATGATTCAGCCATGTCCCAATGATGTGAGACTTAAGCATTTACCTTTAAAACTCTTGATAAAATATCCATAGTATAAGTTGATTTAACAGGGAGAAAGCAAAGGCGATTAATTCTATCAAAATATATAGGACAAAGGAAAGGATAAGCAATATTATACTAAGAATGATCAGAATAAAACAGGCTGCCCAGGGAAGTGGTGGAGTCGCCATTCCTGGAGGTGTTCAAAAAAATGTGTAGATGTGGCACTTCAGGATGTGGTTTAGTGGTCATGATAATGTTGGGTTGATGGTTGGACTTGATCTTAGAGGTCTTTCCAACCTTAATGATCCTATAAAGCAAGGAAGGAATACATGTGTGTGTTCTTAAAAGTAAAGCATCATGTTAGATTTTTTTTTTATTAGCAAAGATAGTTCAGCTTTAGTTACTTAAGGAAATACTGGATTTCATTATCTTACCCTAAATACTATCGTGCAGTTTAATAATGCCAAACCTTATTGGAGAGTTTTGTACTAAAATTTTGTAAAATATAAGGGACTAATTATTGTCCTGCAAACGTGTCAAGTCAGACTTGTCACGTCAAACTTGTACTATGATTATTTATTATCTGAGTCATGCCTAACTGCAGATAAGACTCATCCTACAACAAAGCTCTCTTTTGAATATGATGAAAGGATTATGAGAAGCACAGATCGCAGAGCCCTGGATTGCAAATACATGGTTAGGCTATTTGGAGCCAGTTGTCTGTGTGAATGCCAGGATGCAAATGGTATGAGTTTGGTTGGTAGTTTTATTTGAACAACTCTTTTCCCATAATATCTTTTCAAATTTAGAAACATGGTATTAGTTTTGCCTATTTCTTATCTGTTTGGCAGCCCTCATTGGACTTCACATTTTCCTGTCGCAAACAGGATATCCCGATAGTGCTTGTGTAATAGCTGTGAGGGGATTGTCAGTCATTCAAGTCTCTACAGAGCAGGCCATCTTGTGAAGCACTGTGCCATCTGTTCTTAGTGCTGCCTGCTTCTCTTCCCACAGGCTTTCTAGTGCAGAAAGAGCCTTGTTGGGAGAGCCTCAACAGAGAACAGCTGTGCTTTGAGTGGGCTGGCTGCTTGCAGCTGAATCTAGATGGGGTTTATGTGACTAATGCAGTTGTGTAGGACTTAACAGTCTTCCTGTACTAGGAGAAACTGTTCAGTGCCCTCCATCTCAGGTCCCTGCTGCCTGTGGAAGTAGTTTTTCCCTAATTCGTTAATCAGATCTGTTTGAAGCTCCTGTGTGATTAAACCAAACAACTTTGTCATATGCAGCGTTTTTGATGAAAGGCTAAAATTAGGTGAAATGTTCTCCGTAGATTTGTGTGGCATTAGGAGGGGGAGTCTTTAAGAATTAACAAATATTCCCTTTTAACTTATGCTAGATGCTTTATATTCTTTGTTGCTATATTTTCCCAATCTTGCTCTTCTGCTACAACTGATTATACTGCATCAGTTAACACTTCTGGGTTCTGTTGCAGCATGTGGTGAAAGAGAAAGAATTAGAAATGATCACTGACTGTTTATTGATCCAAGTTCACAAAAAATCACTAGTTCACTGCAGTGTACATCACCGCCCTGTGACCGCTGTTGCTGAGCTGTCCTAGAACACGATGACATACATTCGTGGCAGAAGTGTCATCCTCTTTACAGGTGCTGTGGCCATTACCACTGTAAATATCACTGCTGGAGCACTAAAGCAGTGGTGAGAAATAGCAGGAAAACTCAGGAGAGACATGTACATGCTGTAACAGCATTAAAAAAGATAGGGCCATTTTTAGTGTAAATTGGAAAGGTTTGTGGGAAGGCATTCACCAGCACAACAAGGGCTGTGAATGATGGAATGGGTGGCAGTGGTAAGCTGAAAGCACAGCCTGATTCCTAGGGACCTGAATCGCTTTCTGGGGCTGTCCTTTGATTCTGACTGTCAAAGTGCAGCTTTCTCAAATATTCCAATTAATTCAGGACCTTTTAAATTACAGGGCTGTCTGAAATCTATGTGAACTTTCAAGATATTGTTAATACTGAGAAGTGTAATGTAAGTTACACAAACAAGTTTTACACTCCTAGTTCATGCTTCTCCAGAACTTGACAGTACAATATTGTGGGTTACTGCAGAGGAGCGATGTCCTGTTCTCAGTGACTTGGATACTATAGGATTGGCTTACTATGTTTTTAATACATACAATAAGTGATCCAGGGTTATTTATTTTTCTTAGTACTGAAGTACATAGCTACAAGACATAGCTATAAAACACTATTAAAAACTTTTTTCTGTTTGTTTGTTTCCCTAAGTAGTAAGTTTTATTATGGTATAAAAAAGTATTTTCTGTGTTGAAATTGAAGACTGTTTCATAAGTCTTATGAGTCTTCAGCTCTAGGATTGGAAAGTTGGGTATCACTAGAGCACTTTCTAGCAAGTATGGCTTGTCAGGCCAGCCATTTTCTCATGTAAGCATGGTATAAGAGTTATTGGCCTGCCAAGTGTGTTTCCCTCCTAGTTTAGCAAGCATAAACAATGCATGGTTCTTGAGGACTTATAAGCAGGTATCAAGGGGGTACCAACAGGGCTTGTGTTAATGGAGGGAGTGCTGTGCATCAGCCATTCCCTGCTGTGGGTGAAAGTGAGTCAGCTGGTATGGTGCTCTGCTCTCCTGTGAGCTGCTAAAAATAGCTGCTTACTCTTGCCCCCAGCCCTCTTACCCAGCTTTTCGTTGTGTTTGGTATGCATCTTCTGCTTCTTGCCCTCATGCAGGTTTTGCTATGGGTAAGAAAGATTGACCACAGCAGGACCTGTTGAGTTTTGTGTGTGGCATTACAGGAAAGACCAGTGGGAGGCACAGGAACTCACCTCCAAGGAAATACTAAGAGAGCTGAGAGTGTTAGCGTAAAATCAGGAAGACTGAGTTGGAGGACTTATTTTCTGTGGGAAGATACTACGAAGAGTAACGAATGACCTGTTCATAAATTGCAACAAGGAAACTTCAAGTTAGGAAAACTTTTAATATTAAAGGTAGGTGAGTAAATAGTTGAGGAGGGTGTGATGAAATTCTAGGACATCACTGGAGAGCTTTAAGAATGTCTGTTAGGAGTGACATTGATTTTGACTCTGGAAAAGTTGGGCTTCCTCTGGTCCTTGAGATTTTTTTTTTTTTTTTTACCAGTTTGGGAACATTTGGAGCAAGAACAGTTGATTGTTAGCACCAAAACTTTTGAGATCTATTTGAAATGTTTTTTAGCAAGACTGGCATCAAGTCTTGTGAGACTGCTTAGTGAAGAGGCAAAACAAGAGCATGTGACAACTCAGGAGAACAGATGTACAGAATATGGGAAGTTAACAGTACAATTTGTTGGATCTGGATGTGAACAGACTGGTCACAGGAAAGGTACAAACACGAGTTCTCTATTGCTTGTGAACACAAAACTGCAGTGGTCATGGTGTAGCCACTGTAGTGGAGTATTAATCATTGCTCTAAGTTACTGAGTAGCTTTATGAACCTGTGCTATTCAGGAGATGCACCATCTTAGATGATGGTGAAGATGGGCATCTCCTAAGGAGATGCTGCAAGGACAGGCAGACCATGTAGCAGAGCCAATCCAGCAGCCTGTGATCATCAGGACAAGGAGCCCGGCTCCTTCCTCTCAGGTGCATTCTTGCATCTCTCGTGCTTGTCTGGCTCTTCCTTGCTTGTTCTACTGACAGAATAATAGTCTGGCAAGAAAAGGGAAAGTTTTCCTGACAATTTAATGAGCTGAATGGCCTCACTGACTTGGCATAATTGAGAGGAAAGGATGATGTTCAGGATCGATGTACACTCTCTCTTCTAGTGGCAGAGGCAGCATGTGGTTAAGCTGACTTAGTTGTCTGCATGCTATGATCTGATTTTTGTAACTTTGACAGCACGGAAGTGATCCACTGAAATATTTTAATTTATTAAACATGTAATATGCTCTTCTAGTGCAAGTTTAAGTATGTATCTGAATTCATGGCTGCTTGTGGATACTACATCAGCAGAATTGACAGTCATTTTGAAGAAAATTAATCATCGCATATATAGCTCACTTTGTACATTTACTGTTTAATAGTTGAGCATATCTGTCTTGCCCTGTGCCCTTCATTTTCAAATAATGCATTTGATTAAAAAAAAAAGTATGTGGGATCTTCTCTTTTTTTTTTTTTTTTTCTTCTTTTCTCTCAGCATTTACAGGCTATCAGTCATTTCCTTTTTCTTGTAATCTCAGTGAGTCACTTTGTACATGTTGAAAAAAGATTGCAAAACACTTTCTGTATAAAATAACTCAGATTTCTCTTGAAGCTTAGAAACCAAAGTACTATTAAGATTGCCTGGAAAATCCATCTTTTCTCCTTTTGAATTCCCAGAAAACAGAAAAACTTAGGAAGTAATGTCACAAGGTTTTGGTAATCTGTTAATCAGTTTGAGGGTGTAAAAGACATACAGCTCTGAATGCCAGAGCTAAAAGATCTAGAAGTGTGGCTTTTTAAATTATTATTATTATTATTAATTTTTAGTATACCGAATTCTTAAAACATGAGAAGAAAATAAATGTTTGAGGAAATTACAGGATGACTGAATAGATGACATCCTATGACTATATTATTACTCTAGTTTATATTTTAAGATGTAAACTTCCAGTTTGCTATGTAAATTGGTAATTTTCATTTACTTTACTAAGATTTAAGTTTTGAAGAAAAGGCCATATAAACACATGTTCCATAGAAAGGGCATTGAGAAAGAGATTCCTCTTTGGACTCAGTGACCTGAAATTTTTCCTACTGATGTGACAAATGCGCCTGAAGCATCAATGACACATCATTTCTAATTAAAAGGTTATAGGTGTTAGATTTTAAACCATGCTTCTCATGGTGACAGTTTTCTACTGAATTGGATTTGTATGTTGTTTCACAGTTTTTGGCAGTCCTGG
>JANHGN010026954.1:0-30930 GCA_024605025.1 Megaceryle maxima
TTGTTCTGTGTTGGGTTTCTTTCTTTTTTTTCTTTCTTTTTTTTTTTTCTTTTTTTTTGTAAAAAGATGTCAGGATTGTCCTCCCCTATGGAGGGCACTTTGGTATTTAACAAATCCTTTTAAAAGACTGTCATCTCATGATCTGTGATATGGAGAGGTGGATATATGGCCTCATATATGAAATGAGAAGTAGTTAATGTATTATTTTATAAGCCAATCTATCTTTGTGAAAAGAATAAAGGGTTTAATCAGGACTTACAGTAACCTGTAGTGAAATACCTTAAGCTGTTTAACTGTAAGGCGTGGAATAGGAGTCACTCAGTGGATTGGTTGTTTTTTGTGGGCAAATAAAATCTGGATTTGTTAATGGGGTAAAAAAAAAATGTAAAAAAAAAAAAAAAAAAAAAAAAAAAAAAGAAGAAGAAAGGATTTCTGCTTAGTGACTTGCTTTGTCATTTTGCCAGAATAGTGTCTCCCAGTACACTGTGAGGATTACAGTGTGGATAAGGACAAGGGAGATCTACAGGTGAGTGCCCTGACTGCTGCTATTTTGGGAAGACAGTTCTCAACAAGCATACAATGAATGACAGTGTAAGACTTTGAGCTGTTAACTGTGTACACATTGTGCAGGCTGGCATGGCCCATGAGAGAGTAACCTGTCAGAGTCCATGCTGGTTACTTTTTAGCCTGAGGTTTTCACAGCATTGGCTTTTCAGGACTGGCACATTACTTGAAAGTACAACTGGAAAAGTTAAGAGATCTGGAAGGGAAACAGGCAGGAGGTAAAAGGAAGAAGATAGTATCTTCATGGTTTTCTGATGGAGTGGTCTGTTCCCACATGGAAAAGGAGAAGGAATCATGTCCTGGTAAGCTAGCAGAAGACACCTTAAAGGAGAGTAAAGGAGACTTAATCTGTAGATCCTTTAACTACCAACAAAGATTATCTCCTAGAGACATGGTGTTTACATTGAGGTGTGTAGCAACACAGCAGTTAGTTGTGGATATGGCATTTTTGACCACTCCCTTCAGCTAAAGGCCGGAAGTACAGATTCATTTTCACACGCAAGTACTCAGCCTTGCGACATTCTTCTGAGTACTGTGTGGTCATTCATGGTCTCAGATTTGATTTGGTACTTTAAAATAAATTCTGTGTGTATTTTATTTATATACTTCTCTTTCTATATGTTTATAAAATCTATCTTGGTCCAAAGTAATCTGTTAATTAGAAGTACTCTTCCTTTGCTGGGTGGTTGTGGGTGGTAGTACGTTAGCCTCATCTGCTGAACTGCCTTTTGACAGAACGTATGTTTTGGTGTATGAGCTCCCTCAGCTCTCTGGCTCAGCCTAGGAAAATTACTGGTACATAAATACGTCACACCAGGAGCATCTCTGGTAATCATTTCCTCCTCTCCTTTACTGAGTGAGGAGGCAAATGGCTTAATCTCAGTATGCGTTTGTTGGCTCCATGCTTTGTGCTACCAGGGCATCCGAAATTAACTGTTGTAGCTGGCAGGGGGCAGAGAGCTAATTTGGGGTGACTGATCTGCACAGCAAGATGGATGTTTAAAAGGAACAGAGAAAGATGGTTCAATTTACTAATTTATTTTTCTTTTTTTTTCTAATAATTTTTCTCCATTACCTTGTGAAGAGACTGTCTAGCTTTGTAGCAGGTAAGTGATCCCAGTGACTTAGGGCAGGTTTTGAGTCAGTAGAATAGTACGAACAAAATACATGTTCTGCCCTTTAGCTACTACATTATACTCTGTACTTTACTTATTAACCCTGTGTAAAACTGTACTACAGGGAGTTTCATTTTTACTCAGTATCAGCCACTGTGTGTAGATTGTTTGCAGAAGACACAACATTTGCCATCATTTTTCAATAAAATACTTCGGTATATAGAAAAGACAATTGATTTGCGTGCTTAAAAAGCATCAGAATAAGCTTATGAAAGGAAATGGTGGTGGTTGTTTATACGAATGACCAAAATGATCTAAACTTTTTTTCTAATTAATTTAATTAATTTAAAGATAATGTGTTTGCCTTTATGTAACAAGTTTGGAAAAATGGCCTTTGTCAGTCAGAAAATCCCTTTTCCTCTTGCCTTTCTTAAAATGTTGTCAAGTCCTGAGTGTCCAGGGGAGCAAGTGAGCAAGCTGATCTCGCATAATAACTGCTCTGGCAGCGTACACGTGACAGTGAAATTGGCACCAGGTCTGCAGGGTCTGGCACTGGACAGAAACCAGTCGCCTCCATTCCTTCCATCTCCCCATATTTTAAGTTAATTCTGATTTGTTAACCTGCACTCCCTTGGCTTAGGGGTCAGCTTCAGTGACGATGTGTGGTTAGCAGAGGTCTTCGCTTACTTTGACTGATCCAGTGGTGAATCAGGTCTCTTCTAGAAGAAAGGTTCTGCAAGTCTCTTCTAGAAGAAGGAGGAGCATAACCAATTCCTTGGTGAGAGGTTGCGGCAAGGTGGTGAACCGCTGCTGCTCTGAAGTCATCCCCACTTCCCAAGCACTCAGACAGATGTCTTTGGGGTGGGGAGAAACCTTGCATACACACGTGTTTGGTAGGAAGTAAGTGAGGAGGGAGTGGTGTTCTGCAGCATCACTGGGGACAATGACTATTAGTAGCCAGATTGGGGTAGGTTTTACTATAGTGCTTACTCAGCTGCAGTGTTGCAATGGAAACAATTGTATGTTTCTAGCAGGCCATTACAAGAGCTTGCTCATTCATAATTGCCCTCTTATCTTACTCCTTGGCCACAGCAATGCAAACTATATTGAGCAAAGCACATAAACAGTTTCGTCTGCCTTCATTATAAAGGTAGGAATACCTGCTTAATTTTTAGTGAATTGTACTGCTGCTCTGACATTAGTAATGCTGATGGACTTTATTTGTCATGATTCAGGAAGAGCAACGCTATAAGCACACAGCTTAATTTTGATCATTAAGCACACACTATTTAGCAGTTATGATATGACAGTGCAAATATTGCCCGTGGTTTTGCTGACTCGCAGTGAAATTCTCAGTATTTGTTCAAAACATCATTAATTTAGTGCAAAATGAGGGAACTGGGTACTTCAGTTCACTCCCTCACCCCACTCTTGTCTTCAGATATAAAGAAACTATCAGTTAGCATAAGAGGTTGTTAGAGGCCAGAAACTGGCCACTCGCTCTGGGAACAGCTGCTCATTCTGTCCCTCTGTATCCCATTTTGTTTAGTTTTTTGACAGGCTGACCTAGGACAGCAGATTCCTGCAGCACAGGTTTTACAAGCACGGAGACTCAAATACAGCATGTATAGTTGTGCTCCTGCTGCTCGACAACATGCAGAACATTAAGAGCAAGGCCATTTGTGTAGGTATTTCTGGGTGTTTGCTATGGGGGTGTTCCCACAAGGCAGCCTCCTATACTCTCTCGCCCCCTCTCCTCTCACAAAGCAGCCCAGCTCTCTATACTGGTCGTTATGTGGCCTGTAGTTTCGTGCTGAGGGTGGATCACTGCAGCTTGGCTGGACAGCTGGGCAGGAGTATTATGCAATGCATGAAGCAGAGCCCGGGCAGTACTTCCTGCAGACAAAACTGCTCTGTGTAATTTCTCAGCAAAATGATCACCTGTGTGAATGTGACTGATTTGTACTGGACATGCTGGAACAAAACCACAAACAGCTATGTTGTCCTTCAGGTCACAGCTCAACTAATGAGTGCTCTGAGAGCCTTTCTGGTTTGTACAAATAAATTCCCAAGCTGAAAGTACTACTTGCCAGACCTTGCTGACGAGCTTCATGTCGCAGTAGATCTGTTCTAGTATATCCCACAAGATTTGAATTTTTTTTTTTTTTTTTTCCTTCCAGACACTAGCAGAATTTCAGCAGCTAAATTTGCTGGTCGTTATTCCTCCTGCCCCAATTCTTTCTCCTGCAACACCACACTGACCTCAGTCTCCTGCAGCATCAAAAAGCCCTGTGGCCCAAGGTAAAAGGACTGCTGCCATTTCAAATGTATCCTCTCTCCAAATTGAATGCTTTACTGCAGCTAGAACTACTTGTGACTAGAGGCTATAGATCTGCAGGGGGATTGCTTAAGAGGCTTGTTGATCTGTCGCTCAACATGGCTGTATCCAGGTACAGTCAAAGCCCCTCCTAGAGAAACATCCACCTGTCCTTCCCTCCTCCATAAACCTTGTAAAATATCTCCTCTCAGGAAGTGCTTTTTGAGGCATTTACCACCAGTAACTTTTTCAAGCCAAGTCTGTGAGACAGGAGGATACCTCTTAGCCACAAGCTTGCTGATTTTATTGCTGAATGATATTATTGCTTTAAGTGAAACTGCGAGTAAATGACACAAAGGCTGTGAGCTGGCAGCAACAGACAAGGTTTCTTAGTTGTCACTGTTATTCCCTTTGCTCTTCCTTCCAGGCAAGGGAAATGTTGATTTGTTCTGGGACTGGGAGAGCTTGCTAGCTAAGTAGGTGAAGGGCTCAAGCAGGGTTTTCCGATCTGTCACAGTCACTTCCCACAGTCTCACTTTCTCGGCCCTTGCCCATTGCTGTGCTGCTTCTGTTTCCACTTCCCTTTGGTCCAGGAGGTCAGTTTTGTTTCCCAAGACAATAACTGTTACCTACAAACAAAACAAAAGGGTGAGCTTTATACAAAAAGCATCCACCACTCACAATGGTTTTGATCAGCCGGCAAGTAGCAACACAGTTCAGACCCATTCTTTTAACTTAGCACTGGCACAAATTAAGCTGCCTGTAGTTTGGAAGATCAGGGTCTGGGATTTGAATTAGCCTGATCTACTTGTGGACTGGAAGCTGGTTTTAATCATAGGATATGCAGGGCTTCCTCCTTTCTGTCCCCCCCCCCTTCCCCTCCCCCCCGATTGCTTAAAGGGAAACAATAACCAAGAGAGCCAAAGTGAAACAGCCCTGTTCTCCATTTACGTGGCAATTGAGCTGCCCTAGACAAATGCTAAGAGCAGGGCATCCAAGTAGGTCAGGGCGGCAGATGCTTGAGAGGTGAAAAAATGCAGGGCAGCAGAGAAAGCCTGGACCCCACAGCTGTGGATTTTGCCCGGCCTGGTTTTTCCCAAGCCCCATCCCGCAATATAAACAAAGCCAACCCTGCCACAGGGCAGCCTGTGCCAGCAGCCCGGGCCCACTGAGTTCTCGGCCCCGCTCCCGCAGCCACGGGCAGCCACTAGAGGGACCTGAGGGGACACCCGTGGCTGAAGAGGTCGGGTAAGCACCAGCACCACGCTCTTGGGAGCAGTTTCAAGAACAGTTAGCTAAATAGAGCAGCAGCACAGCTCTGTCAAGTCAGACCCTTAGTTGCAAGGATCCATCAAGTGATTTCTCTATCAGGCAGACAGTACGGTGTGGCTGAGCTCAGCAGCCTGCCTGATACTTCAGTTCTGGGAAGTGCCGAAGGTGGTGCTGGCCACTTAGTTACTGCTCCTGCTTATTTTAAGTGAACCGTTTTCTGTAATTGTTTTACCAGCATCAGCTTTTAGGGGAAACCATGCCTAAATTTATAGTTCAAGGTCTGTAGTAAAACTCTGGTCTCATCTCTACACTAGTGGTTTGACAAAGATCAAGTGATAAAGTCATCTCTTGCTGATGATCTGGGGTTTTGCTGTGGCCACACCTGCTCGATCTTTCAGGCTAACTACAGGGTATCTTCTGCTTCTTCCCAGCTAGAGATGTTTGTCCTGTTCCTGTGAGGTCTAAGGCTTCCCTTCTTTTCTATAGCAGCCCAGGGTGTTTGGAAAAATATTTTTTTTTTTCCCTCTGCAAAGGCTTTGAAAGAAGCTATAATCTTCATATGCATTTACCACGTGCTCCAGCTGAATTTTACCTATGATTAAACTCTGTCAATATGAGAGAACACAACCTCTATTTAGTATAAAATTTGGCCATGCTTTAAAGTGCGTGCTGGAGAGCCTCCACAGCCAGCAGAGGTGAGGAACCAGCCATCAGTGCTTTCTGTCATCTGCCACACAACAGGGGACTGTGCCTCTCGGAAAGGTGAAGTTCTGCCAGCCCAGAAGCACCATGTGTGGAGATACAGCCCTAATTTGGTTAAGGACACGTTCTAGCAGAACCTAAACTTTAAGTCTACTGATGCTATCTTAAAGTAGGATTCCTGATCTCACCTTCTACGCTTCAAAGCCTATTTTATATAGACTAGAAATTACAGAAATAAAACAATTTATCCAGCTTATTGTGGGCACCACTCTTTTGATGATGTTATCCTCAGTCAAGATCACAACTTTAAGCTCTCCTAAAGGATAAGTAAATTGGCTGTTTTATAAAATAAACATGCATGCAACAAGAGAGAAGAGTTTTGGAGGTAACACAGAATAGAGGGGCACAGATCCTGCTGGGGCTGTTCCTTCCTCTCCACATTACAACGTGCTGCAAAGCAACAAATTAGGGCCCTCACAAAACACAGTGCCTGGGAAAAAATTCCTGCTTGTCCACCTTTCCTTGCCCTGCAGGGGAGTTATAATTGACTCCTGAATCCCTGATATACGTGACAGTCTGCAGCTCACACCAGCCCCACCAGCTAACATACCTCTTCTGTGACTGCACAGTCAGCTGCTGTCAAACTTGGAGCCTGCCTTCTTCCACCACCCTATGTGCTGTCAGTACTAAACAAGTTACATTTTTGGAAAGTATCTCCCTATCATTATCCAATTAATTATTCTTGCACTTTTGGGTTTTTTTCTTTATTTTTAACAGCATAAAACACATTTGGAAAGCTGTAGGCTAAAGACATTTAACAGGGGAAAGTACTCGATAATATAAAGATACTGTAGGAAAAGTCACAACGCTAATGCCACATGCAAGTTGTATTTGTTTAGCTAAGCTGGAACAGTGTCAGCTGAAAACACTAGCTGCTTTCTAAGGGAAAATAGAGCAGTCATTTCACACAATTGAATTGATTCAATATGGTTGTTAAAATACATTAAAGCTGCTTTGCCAATTGACTAATGTCTGGGAGACCCATTGTCAATTACACCAGTTTGTGAGCCATCAACTACATGAATACAAAACAAACAAAGATAATGCCCTTCCCTATATTATTCTATGCACTTGACTTCCCACGTACAATACTTAAAAAACCATATGAACTGCACTGCTATAGACCATATGTTTTATTAGTCATAAGTGTCCTGGCTGGTGCTTTCAACTAACTGAATTTTAGCTGTAGTGGAGGAAGTAAGAAGGAAAAAAAACCAACGCATTCTTTTGCATGACCTGTGTGGCATGAGAATTAGGCTTCCCCAGTATGAGACAGCTTCCTTTTGCTGTATTGCCCAAGGCTGTTGGTACATTTGTTTTCCTTTGTATAAGTTTTACAGGAAAAAAATGTATTCTTTGCAACCTTAAGTTCCTATCACTGATACAGCGATAAGCCAAGCAGTTACGGCATTTACCTCCTTTTTGTCTCTAAAGACATCGATCTCCTTTTTGATCAGTTCAACTCTTTGGAACGCTTCGAGGCTCGTCACAGCATACACAAGAACGAAGCCATCAGCAACAGAGAAATAGTGTTTTGGCAATTCTATGCCCTCCTGCAGACCCCTGGTGTCATAAAGCCTTAACTGTTCCTTCACGCCTCGATCTGTCTCCACCGACGCCAAATACACATCTTCTATTGTGGCACCCTCTTCTAAGCCTGTTTTAAAACAAGCAGGAAAGTTTATCTGGTGTATGTACGGCACCACTGTAAGAATTATTTGCAGTACAGCAGACTTTTACCCCACAATAGCTTTCAGTGCATGTTTTCCAGAGTGACCATGCCTGACATGCACATGAAGGGCTGTATTCATAGATCATTGCACCAGCTACTTACAATAGCAACACTGCATAAATGCAACCATCTAATATAGGAGAACATGATTATGCCTGTAAAATTAATCTATACAACATGCACATTCAGGATAGGATAAGGTATACAGCTCTTCCCCAGGTTTCCCAAACTAAAACCACCCAGTGTATCAGTTTGGTGCCAAACGTGCTGCAAACAGGCCTGCCCAAACATACCCTCTTGGAAGAACAGCCAAGGAACACCAAATACTCAAGTACTAACATCTCAAGCCTACTTCTTTGCTTCATACTGAGACGGATCATATAGCAGAAGCAGGAGACAAAGGGATTCTTCTGAAAATGAATGTGTCTTGTTGGTCCAACTAACCAACACGTGAAATCAAGGCAGAAAGGGAAGGGGATGTTTGCATGCAAGCAAAGTTGCATGCTGTATTTACTCAAATACACAGTGAGCTTTCTCCAACCCTTAGGGATTTAAAATTACTTAGACGTGCTAATAGGAGCAAGCTCATTTACTGCAAGGTAAGAGCATGCACAAGGCAACAGGCTTTCACATATATATCACCTGCTCCATGGTAACTATCTGCATACTGTCTCTCCTTCCTTCCTCTCCCCATGGTAAATGTGAGGTAATTCAAGTCAGCCTACTTTGAACTAATTAAAATTATTTTTTCCTAGCCAGCCTGAAAACATACAGATGAACTTAGCTTTGTGTCCCTCCTGGAGGCAGGCACATAAGGTTACAGCTCCCAGAAAACTATGTATATTGTAGCTGGGCCACTTACAGAGTTAGTTTTAAGTATTCCTATAGACCTTCCGCAAGCCGCATTTTTGCCTCCACTGCACTCCTATATACATGAATTGTTTGCCATTGCAGGGCTACAGTAACAAGTCCTACATTATTCTCTTTGTCTGCCAAAAAGGGACCATATTACAGCATTGTTAAAGAAAACACAAGGGATTATCTAGCCTGTGAAAATAAGGATTTTGCTATATTCAATGACACTATTCAAAATACTTCACATTGCCAAACAAGCTAAAGCATTCCACCCACACTGATGGTTTCCCATGATGTATGCAGCATTCCCGTGCAGGAAAGTGGCACAAGCTGTTCTTTTTGCCCCTCTCTGCAGAGTCTTCACAGATCAAACTCTTACTAGGTTTGCAACGAATTAATTTCTCTTGTGTCCAAATATAGCCACACTAACGTGGGAGCGAAGCTACAAGCAGAAGGACAAAGCAAAGGTCAATAAAAAGAGGAAGTATGAAAGCACTCTGTGTGGTTGGAGAACGTTTTACAAGGGCATTTTTAAAGACTGGAGTAGGTAAGAGAACCCTTTATGGATATAGCACTGTAATTTTTCTTGCTCTGCTTCACTGCATTGTACAGACAGGTCGAAAAAATATCTAGCATCAGTAAATACTACGTTGGCAAGAAGGAATGAAACATAAGTGCCTAAGTTTTCTTGCTAGAAAGCAATGAATAGCATTGCACAGGTTTTTTAACTTCTAAATGTTGCACTGTAATTCAACAGTCAATAGTCAATATTCAGTCAATCAACAGTCAATATATCTACATTCTCCTGTGACAGTCTCTTCCTACTGGCATTAAAAGAGGCAGTAAAAATTATGTCTTTTAACATTCTACTTGAGAAAATAAAGAGGAAAAATTAAGACCTGGGACTTAGGTCAGCAGAGTAGAACAACAAACTTCTATGTGAAATGGAGGGGCACTTTGAAGGGAGCCGGAATCTATGCATCAGTATCAGATTCCAAAGGTGACATTTCAACTGTGTACCTTGGAGGAGAGAGTATATGCAAGCAGATTTCTAAGCAAACACAGATCATTTTTAGACATATCTATGTTACCCTATTCTAGGTACTGCTTCAAAAGCCCAGACCATGTGCTAGCCCCATCTTGCTGACAACGATGTTTACACTTCTTGGTAGTGCCATCCCATTCAAACACTTTCCCAGTTTCCACGCAAACACGTAACCAGGCAAGTTGTACAAGCAGCAAAACTATTCGGGAAAGCCCAGTGTCCTAGGAAGCTGCCTGGCACCATCCCATCCTCCCTGTCATAAAGACCCTAGTTCTCCTTCCCTTAACTGGCATTCCCAGCCATCCTCCCACCTTTGCTACCTGGGTGGGCAAGGGCAGCTTGTGGGGGGGAGTTACTGCCCTGCAGACTGCTGCCAGCTCAAGTAGACTTTTCCTTGGAGGAGAGTATTACTGTGGGGCTTTTCTCTCTTTCCTGCTACCAGTGTTTCTAAATTTACAGAAACATATTTTGAGATATCTACTGCTGTGACATAGAATAATGGGCAGATGGAACCAGCTTTCAGGTTCAGAAGCTATGGGAGGAAAGGGAAGCTAACAAGACAGTGAGCAATCTCATGGTTTCTCTGGAAACTAAAAAAGTTAGGGGGGGAAAGGAGAACTAGAAAGGAGATTGATGCCATTCTCTAGCACCTACTTAGCTGGTGCAAGTCTTTGGAGAGGCAGAAAGGTCTTTGTTGATGTTACCAACTGCTGCCCCAGAGGAACTCCAAGGGAAAGCCTCAGTCATAAACTGGGTGGTGTTTCAACCCCAGTGTTGGGGAAAAAAAGGCTCAATACGCTAATGAACACTGCACGCTCAGGCTAGGCAAAGCAGAGATGTCGCAAATACCAAAATAAAGCAAAATTTCAAGATGGGTGGAATTTCAGAAGTTCCAAAGGTACTCTTGAACATAAGTGCAGTGCAAATGTTGTATCTTCTTGAGTACTTTTGAAAATCTCCTGTGTAATCTCCCCTCTTTCCATCAGGAATTTAGCAAAGAAATTCTAAAGCCTGCTATTCCTTGTGTTTGTAAACTGTAGGATAACAGGTTTTGCTTACTTAGATCTCAAATGACAGCATATCAGAGGATCCCTGACTCAGAGAAGAGCTGGACAGGCCTCAACGGGACCTGGTATACTTAGATTTTGCTGCTAGATAAGTAGTGGTCCCACCAACCAGTAACCATAGTTGTAACTCTTCATTGCATATATTCAGCTCCATTTTAATCTATTTCTAAAATGCAAAGCTGACTGCAGCTCTGTCAGGAAATAGTTTTGGTTTAAGAAAGATGTAAGAATGCGTAAATTTGGTTAATTTGCCTTCACACCATTGGAGCTGTAAAAGGGAAAACCCCAAATCCCTCCAGCTGACACCACACAAGGCAAATTCTCTCATTATGAGTTCTACCACAGTAATATATGGTGCTTCATTTCTAGCTAGTAAGAAGCTAGGAAGTAGCTGCTTATGACTAACCTGACCATAGCAGCTATTTACACAGCCAGAAGGCAGAGATAAGGAAAATTTTCCTGTATTTTCTACAGGAAGAGTTTTCATCTCCTCCTGGTGGAGCTGATAAACTTTACCACAGGTTGAGGGGCCAGAGATATTTTAAAAGCAGGAGGAAGACTCTTTTCTGCATCATCACTGAATGGGGACGCCACTTAAGGGAAAATACCTGTACTCTTTACGGACATGTCCTGTGCCAAAGCAACTCTCCTGTTGGCCCTCTCAAGAGAACTCAGGCCAAGCAGCACCAGATACCACAGGCATTCAGTGGGACAATCTTCCACTGCCAGTCAAGGACTCATTTTATGATTGAGAAGAAAAGATTTACCTCTCTTTCTTCAGGAGTGCAAGAGAAGGTGGACAAACACTACACTGAAGCTACAAAAAGAGAGCTCATTCCATGTACCAGGCAACCAAATCCATACATGCAAGCCTTAACAACTGTTTGGCTGACCTATGGCAATATAGCCCCTACATGACTCATAGCTAAATCTGCACCCCTTTCAAACATCTCCTTTCAGGTTTTGTCTGATTCCTCGTATTGGTTTTGCCAGAAAGGCTGCCATGTATGTTACTTCCTGTGGCTCTGACAATGTCTCTCTCTTTCTGCCCTCTCCCTCCAAGGCAAACAGCCCCTCTAGCAGTTTTAAAGCCTAGCACAAAGCCCAGTACCATACAATGTTGCTCACATGCTCCAGGGACACAGATATTCCTTTTTTTAGGGTATTCCTCCCTCCCAAGGACTTTTTCCTCTCTGACCTCAAGCGGTCTAAGTGCCTTTGCTAGCCACTGACCATGTAAGAAATGGCAGCACTCAGGGACTTCATCCCTGACAAGCCAGGGAGAGCTGATGGTGCACATTTTTCTAGGAAAAGAAACACAGTGCAACTGGATTTGCAACACCGTCACCAAGCACACAGCCAGGAGCATGGGCTCAAAGCCAAGGGCTTTACATAGCAGCATGAAACCTCCAAGGACAGTAATCACTTCCCTGATAGCAGCTGTGCAACCACTCCTTTTTACAGGAAAGTCAACAAGAGGCAATGAGCACTGACATAGACCCATGGCTGACTTATAGCCAGGAGGAGACCCCCACATCAGCGGCTGGGACACCTCAGAGGATGGTGCCAGACCTGTGCTCTGAGCCTACAACCAAGTTTGAGCACAGCTCTTGTCACTGGGAGGAGGATGTGGATGCCATCAGGAATGGAGAGATTCCACTCATTGGCTCAGCAGGTCCCCACGGCTCCCTGGCCCTCAGACTGGCTGCAGAGCTGCTCCTGACGTCAGTCAGGAAGCACAGGTTTTGAAACAGCTTGTGTCCATGCTGCTGTACTTGGTGAGCTGCCTTGCTGGTTGGCTCTGAATAGACAGGCTTTCAGCAAACACACTAGTCCTTTTTGTGTCCTGCCAAAAAGGCCAGCAGCCAAGATGTACATGTCAGCTTTCTGGATCTTGAAGGTTTAGGAAATGAGGATCAAGATTCAGTGATCATGTTTTAAGCATGGAGGGGCCACCTCTGAAGCAGCAGCACCAGCAACAGGTCTGGACAGTTTGAAGCAGCTCATCTAAGGAGTAAGCAAAGGCTTGCCATTCATCAAACTGCCCTTGCCCAGTGAAACCCTCACAGCGGTGTCCTGCCTCCACAGATCAAGAGTTAAATCAATACTGATTGGAGCAGTAGCTAAAGATCTTCTGGGAACCATTTTCACCAGCCCATACTTCAGGCACCCTCTGATGGAACTGCCTGTGGGCTGAAGAGCAGGCAGGGAGGATGGTGACCACTCAGAGGGACTGACAGAAACACCAAATTAGCAGTGCATCCCCCAAAACATCCCTGAGGACACACGTGGGTGGTATCCAAAGCACTGGGCCACAGCCACTCATCCCTTGGGGCTTCAGTGGCTCCTTATGAGCCCTTTCCATACTCTGATCTTGATTCTGCTGTTTGGCCTCTTTCTCCAATTGTATTGGGACTAAGATTTGACCCAAATCATAGAAAACAGACTACCTTTTTTCCTTCTGCCCTTGTACCCCTCTCCACTATCAACTCTTCCTTCCCTTACTGTTAAGTCCAAAAAATAAGAGCAGAGCTGCAGGAAAGAAAAGCATCTTTTTAAGAGAGGGTGGGAAAAGTCTGTGTTGCGCAACGGCTGAGCTGGAGCCCAGCATTCAGCAGTGACAGAGGGACACCCACAGATAAACCTCGGGCATGAGGCCTCTCTCCAGCTATGTCAGCCAGTATCCATGACGTTGTATAATCATGTACATGGCCAGCTCTATAAATAGCTCCCCCTATCAGCAGCACCCGAATATCCTTCCTGCCTGGGTTGCTAATAGGAGCTCAGGGCAGGAAGTAACGCCAGGCAATAAGATTTAAGCAACGTGGCCTTGCTCACACTGTGCGGGTGTCTCTGACAGTCACCCAGCCCCATGAAGAGGAGTGGCAGGTTGGCAGCAAAGGGAAAAACCTTCAGCCTGCAGGTTTTGCAACCTTCACGTTGAAAGCTACACGGAGCTACAAGCACAGGGCTCGGCGGGATGCTGGAAACAGATGTTGCTGCAGCATTAGAGGAAATCCTCCTTTCAAAGAAGGCTATTAGCATGCAGTTCTGTATCATGCTTTGCCAGCAAATTCCTCCCATCCACACATTTTAAAGGTACAGTGCCTGCAAAGCACTGTTCTAGAAATCCTGGTGTTTAACCAATAACTTACCCCAACATTTAATTTAGTGTCTCAAGGAGAAGATACAAATTGACTAGACCTCTTCTGTCACAAGCCCTGAGATTCAGCCCTGGTGTCACCCCACATTTCTGGGTGAGGCAGGAATAATTTGTCAGCCTGATGATCACTGCCCTTCTTCTCAAAGCCAAGTCATGTGGAAACAGAGGGAAACAAGCAGGCTTTGCCTTCATTCCCTTTCTTTTGTGCACAGCAAGTCTCAGACATCCCATGCTCCTCTCTCAGGTCCATGTTCCATGGGAGGACTTCTTTGAGAGACAAGATGCTTGGCCCTTGAAGTTCATCACAGAACATGGGATCTGAAGCTGAGCTGGTTTTCTTTCCAGTGCTTTGATTAAATATTAGCCAAAACCAAGCAAAATAAAGCTTTAAGAAGATGGAACAAAAGTCTGAACAGTCTCTCCGCTCATCATGTGTCATCTGTTTATTTTTCAGCCATGTACAGCATCATTCAGAGAATGAGATATTTCTTATGTAAGTAGGCAGCGAGCATATCACCTACTTTCTGTGACTGTTTTTGAAACATTCAAATATTTTATAACTGGGAATATCACAGAAAGGGTTCTTCTCCAACCCTCTTTTAAAAATCAGTAAGTAAGGGACTATGAATTTCAAGAACCACTCAGAGATGCAACAAACCCACATGAATTTCCTCCTTCACCTCAGCACAGGTCGCAGTCCTCAGTTGCTGTTTTTTTGGAGCCCACATAGAACAAGACACTGGAAAAGGAAACAATCCCCCCCCCCAAAAAAAAGGCAAAAATATCTCACCAACAGTGTGTTTTCCATAGAGAAGCTGCTCCAAAATCGCAGTCTTTCCCACCGAGGCCATTCCACAAACCACTACTTTGTAGCCCTTTCCCATCCTTCCCGAGCGGGCAGGGTCAGGAGGTGAGCACTGTGCAGACACAGGAGGCTGTTAGCCTGGCGCGCTGGCACAGCAAAGCCCACAAATGCCGAGAGACAAACACAAAGCAGTGGGTGACTTGGAGGCACAGCTCCCTCCCAGGCGCTCACCAGCGACTGGTATTTTTAGGACTAGTTTCCTCCCACACCAATTTTTAAGGTTTTAGCTACTGCCATCAGTGCCAATGCTCGCCTGCAGCCTTGACACTTGTCGCATTGGGCTCGGCAAGACTGTGAGCACTGGAATGTGTAAACCCTGGGGGGCAGGGGCTGTGTTTGTTGGGGTGCATGTCTGTGCTGCAAGGCCAGCGTTACCAGGCTTTGCAGTTTTGCTGCAGGCCTGATAGTGTCAGGTGGTGTCAGAGTGGCTTCTGGAAATGCAACAAAACAGTGTCTCCTTCCCTCTTATTTCACGCACAGAAAGCTTCTGGCTTTTACGGAGAAGGAGATGGAAAACGGGAGCAGTAAAGGTGGAAGCACAGGAAAACAAATGCAATGGCAGGTTTTTTGATCTGCTTTAAATCAGTTTGGATGGGTAGGGGCTGGTTTTAGAAGAAGGCCTCTAGAAGAAGCCAGAGGCAGGTCCCTCTGCCAGCAAACCAAGGCAGGGCAGCAGGCCCTAACTGATGGCACCCTGTTGGGGCAGTTTGCCAGCCGTGGGGTACCTTCTTAGGAGCAGGAGGGCATAGCGCTGTCCTGCTTTGATTCCAGTTTAACCAGTAACACCTCACAAGCCAGGTTGCTCTGCACAGCTTCCACTGAAACATGCATGGAAAGACAGGCGAGGCGTGGGAAACCCAATTCACACTGATCCCCCAGCTGGGCCCGACACCTCCACAGCAGCACGCTGGGGATGCTTCTGGGAGCCAGAGAGGGGGACAAAGTCCCCTCAGCACCAGGGCCCTTCCCTGCCCCTGAGAATTCCCCTCTACGGGAGCCGGGTGGGGGCAGGCACGCAAACGCAGGGGCACCGGTGCCGGGCCGGTCGCGGGCAGACGGGTCACGGGTGAAGCCGGGGCTCCTGCTCAGCACCGGGAGCTCCCCAGGCCTGCAGCACCGCCAGCTGCCCGCGCTCCCGGCAACCCCCGCCCGCTCTGAAAAGGTTCGAGAGTTTTTCTAGGGCTTTTCTCACCCTTACGATTCATGACCGAATTGTATGGTTCTGTTTAATTATTTTTAGGACTTTTTTAAGGGTTCTTCTCGGGAGTCTAAGGACTTTTTTTTATGTCGAACCTCCCCCTTCCCGACTCCCATCCAGCTCGGCGCTCTTACTGGAGGGGAGGGGAGTTCAGACGGGGATGCCCCAGCCCGCAAAGCCCCTGCCCCAAGCCCGCCCCCCAGCTCCGCAGGCCCCCGGCCGGGCTGGGCCGCGCCCCGGGGCGCAACCCCGCCTGCAGCCACGCGCGCGCCCGGAGCCCCCCCTCCCACGACCCAGCGCGAGCGCGCACCTGGGCAGAGGTTCCCACCGGAGCCCATTGAGCCGCGGCGGCCGGCGGGCCGGCCCCGCCCCCTGCCGCCCATTGGAGGGCGCGGGGGCTGGGCCGGGACAGGCAACCCTTTCCCTCAGTACTACATTACCCATGAGGGGCCGCTGCTGCTGTCGGAAGTGCGATGTCGTCGCAAGGTTCTGTGGGAAGGAAGCTTCTTCCTTTCCGGTGCTGGGCGCCATCAGGTGAGGGTTTGTCTGAGCTTGGCCTTTCGTTCAATCGGGCTTCATCCCGTAGCGGAGACGCCATCCGGTCGCCCCGCTGCCGCGCCCGCCCGTCGTTACCCTGGTCGTGTGGGCCCGCGTTGTTTCCATGGCGCGGGGTCTCCGCGGGGAGTGGGGCCTGGGCCGGCCGCGGTCACTGGAAGGCCCGAGAGTGGGGCCTGGGCTGTCTGCGGGCCCTGGGAGGCCATTGAAGGGCCCATGGGCTGCGTCTGGTCTGGTCGGGGAGGGCCGGGTGCCCGCCCGCGTTGTGGGCCGGGGCCGGGGACGTTCGGTGGGACCCGGGGTTGCCTGTTGTGAGCAGAAGGCCTTGCACCGCAACGTAGCGGTTGCAGGTCGTTTGCAGGTCTCACGCCCCGGTTTCACTCTGCAGTCCGTTTGTGTTGTTTATGCCATAATGTAATAAAGAAGGGGTGGCCTGGGATAGCAAGAGGTAGGCCATAGCTGGGCTCATCTGAAAAAGAGATGTGTGGAACAATCACACGTGAACTGGGGATCTTTGTGCTAATAAAATGAGCTGCTTTTTTTTTCTGATGATGATTTGGATGGGTATTTGATGGGGTTCTCGTATCTGCTAATTGCTGCAGGTGTCTGTGAGCTTAAAGGTTTTTAGGGGTAATTAAACCCTTGAGAATAAAGACCAGATCACCAATGTACTTTTTTATAGGTTAATATTTATAGCTTATTAAAAATGGTAATTGTTGATTTGGTTATATGTACATATCTGAAAATTTCTCAACTGAGAAGTTCAACACTTAAGAACATACTGACAAGAAAGTAAATTTTTGACAGTGGTAACTGCTCTGAGTCCCATTGGAGGCTGCCAAGTGTGAGCCATGTAACCAGATCTGTCAATAGTATAGAGAAGCTTGAGAGCATCCTATGTCGTTTCAGTGATGTTACATGTACCTCTTTCTTCTCACTGTTGAAAGCTGTTCAAACGTGGAATCAGACTTGGTGCACTGCTTTCATTGATCTCTCGATTCAGCAGGTAGACAAACATGGGTGCCTATAAGTACATTCAGGAGCTATGGAGGAAAAAGCAGTCGGATGTGATGCGATTCCTTCTTCGTGTCCGCTGTTGGCAGTATCGTCAGCTGTCAGCCTTGCACCGAGCTCCCCGGCCGACCAGACCAGACAAAGCTCGCAGGCTGGGATATAAGGCCAAGCAAGGTAATGAAGCACAGAGGTGAAGTCCACATGCTTCATGATGGAGTGTCACAGTTTTATATCGGTGATACTATCAGTGATAGTAGAATAGCAAAAAATGAAACTTAAATATTCCCCAAGAGTCTGAAGGGTCCTGCGTGAAATTAACTTAATATTATCAATGTGTTAAACTGGTAGCACTGCCCATAGCCCAGAACTGTACTTTGGGTGATTTTGAATTCACACCTTCTGTGGCCATTTTGGCAGGTGGAGATCAAGTGGACTTTGGCTTTAATTCTTGTTCTTGATGTGTTACTGCTGCAGAGTTGACCAGTGGTTTTAGTGTCCTAGGTTTGGGGGGTGGCCTTTGTCTGCCCAGATTTTGTCATGCATCACTTTGACTGTATTACAGCTGCATGTGCTTGAGTAAACAGGATGACGATAGTTTGTATTGTCATTAGAAAACAGTTACTGGTCACTGAAAGAAACTTGGGGAAGTGGCCATCCATCTGACTTGAGCAAATCCTCAAAAATTTATGTTTGTTCACTACAAGTCTACACTTGTGTTACTGTTTGTGAAGTTTGTCTAGCTTCCTCATTTTCCAGTGATTCGCATTTCCACAGGATTTGCGAATGGCTTGTGCTTCTGCACTTGGCAAATGCTGCTATCAGAATATGGGATTTTAGGTTTGGAACCATTGGTTTGTTGTGTGTTTTAGGGTGGTGGGGTTTTCAGTACAACGTAGCTGTAGCTGTTCTTGATGTATTTAGAAGTGCATAGTGGAAAGGTGTCATAAGCTCTGATGTGGAACTAAAAAGAATAGTCACAACAGGACATCAATTCCATTACTTGGTTATAACAAGAAGACTTGTGTTAGCCACCTCTAGTTGTAGTTTTTGGCAAAGATCGGGATAGTGACTTAATTTTGCAGCACTTCACGTAAAGCTTTTGGTGTTAGAAACAGTATGGGCATCAAAACTGTCTTGCTGTGATCTGCACTTGCTACACTACAGAATTGTAGTTCCTAAGCTGTCGTTTCTTTTAGGTTATGTTATCTACCGTGTCCGTGTTCGCCGTGGTGGTCGTAAACGCCCAGTCCCAAAGGGTGCAACCTATGGTAAACCTGTGCATCATGGTGTTAACCAGCTGAAGTTTGCCCGGAGCCTTCAGTCTGTAGCAGAGGTGACTATTTTGGTTATTGCTCAGAAACTTGACTGGAGGAAGGTCTTAGTCTGTAAAAGTTGAAAATTCGCGGCGGGGGGGGAAGCAACTGGTTTGTTTTTTTTTTTTTTAATGTGTTGGGTAAAAAAAAAAAAAAAAACAAACTGATGGCAGGAGAGCACCAGGATGTCTTGAAAAGCTGTATTGAGACAAATGAAAATCTATTGAGACTTTACAGAGTCTGGTTCCCCAGACTCTGTGCTAATTAGAGGGTTTACTGAAGTTTGTGGTGTAGGCTTCTAAAGTATGCCACAATACTTGCAATAAAAAAACAGTCGTACAACTAGTATAAGCCCCAGTAAAATAAAGGGTTAGGCATGAGAAATAAAAATTCAGTATGCTAAGGTGTCTGACTTTGCTCATCACTAAACGCCACCTCTGTGTCCCTTCCGTGTTGTACCTATTACCAGCTTTAGATAATGGTTCTTTCACAAAGTACAGATGAGTTCCTGTCTTAAAGTCTGTGGCACCTGTTTGTGCAGCAGAAGTGCTGAGCACCATGCTGAGCTGTATCATAGGAGCTGGAAGCAGCGTGCCAGAGGCCTTCTGGATCTTCATAAAAAACATCGATACCTCTCAAGCGCAAAGATTGGTGGATAACTTTATTTTTTTTCCTGGTGGGATGCTACCTGTTGAAAGGCTTGAAATGGAAACTTTAATTCTATGATATTTTAAAGTTTCATAATGCCACAGTAGTAGCGTTGAACAGATAGAGTTCTCACCTTTAAAAAACAACTCTTTCAATGGGCTAGAGTTAATACTAGCCTACACTCAAAAAGGGGACATTGTGAAAGAATGGAGGCTGTTCATTACCTTTCCATCTTGAAGCAGAAAACTTTCCTGTTCCCAGGACCTCAGAAATAAAACATTCCTAAGTGACTTCAAGTTGAATGTGGTGGAGTTTTTTAAAAAGAAAAAAAAAATCAACTTGTGAGACAATCTGTGTTTCTTTTAAATTAGTCCATGAGTTGAAATGAAAAATGCAGTTCTGTGTTTTAAGTGCTCATGACATGCTCATCATATATGCTATTCCCAGACATCTGATGACTAATTACGTGCTCACTTGTCATCACAGCTCGTGGAAGAGGTTATTGGCCCTTAGTTTTAGTTTGAAATCTTCTGAATCTGGCACATTCTCTTATGGAAGACTTATATTTTGCAGATGGAAATACAGAAATATAAAACCTTGATTGTAGTGAGCTATGCCTACATAGAAGCTGATTGACAGTGTTTTAATGTTTGATACATGTTGCCCTCATATGCTAGAATTTGACAAGGACTTCAAAGAACTCTATTGCATATGCAAAAAACAGTCAAGTGCTGTTAAGTGAAAGACTACAGCAAGAGGTTGAGATCGCATTGAGATAAAGGATGGATGGACTCCATTGGTTCAGGCTTACCCATGGTGATGATTAAGTCCTACGATTAAACACCCTTCCAGTGCTTTAAATAAAGAGTGTTCTTGACAGGAGAGGCAGATGGATATGCATAATTAATATTTTCTGCTTTGTTTAGCTTCCTAAACTAAGACTGCTTCTTTCCAACCACAAGCGAGGATAGGAATAGCAAGCACTAATATGCCAACAGTGGAACAAAGACTTGTTACATCAGCTCTTCCTTTTCTATCAGTGTGAGCTTATTCTCTGCAGCAATGTATGTCTTCCCTGTAGCTCTGGATGTGCAAATTGATCAGTCTTTCATAACTTCACAAAAGATTGTTCTGTGGCCCCAAATGCTGCTTGTGCTCTTTATGCTCATCTTCAGGTTAGAGTTGCTTATAACTCTGTATTTACTGATTGGGTGCTTTTGTGTACAAAGTAGGTCTTTGTTTTGTCAGCTAAGCACCTTCCTCCTTAACAATCTTCAAAACTTGTTTCATGTAGGCATCCAAGCACTTCTTATTTGCTTTTAATACAGTGTTTAGTTTAGCTATTACTTTTTCCTGTGTCTGCAACAGGAAGGGGAACAGTTCTCTTGGGAAAAGAGGGTGCTTAGGGCAAATTGAACATTCTAGCACCTACAGAATTTTAGGTTTGTTCATATATTTCTGCATGAAGAGTGCCCTGCATCCATGATTTTACAGCCTTTTACATTTATTTTTTTCCCCTAGGAACGTGCTGGCCGTCACTGCGGGGCTCTGAGAGTCTTGAACTCATATTGGGTGGGTGAAGATTCCACTTACAAGTTTTTCGAAGTGATCCTGATTGATCCATTCCATAAGACCATCAGACGCAACCCTGATACCCAATGGATCACCAAGCCTGTCCACAAGCACAGAGAGATGCGTGGGCTGACGTCAGCTGGGCGGAAGAGTCGTGGTCTTGGCAAGGGCCACAAATTCCACCACACCATTGGTGGCTCACGTCGTGCTGCCTGGAGAAGACGCAATACCCTGCAGCTGCACCGTTACCGTTAATTCTTGTAAATGTAACGATCTAATAAAGCTGATGTGGGTTGGTGAATTTAACAAGTGCTTCTGCTGCTTCTTGGTTTATGTGGGGAAGTGTAGAATTCTCCAGTTTACTTGTTTCCGTATTTTGGTAGGCTTTTGAAAATGTAATTAATTTTTGTTTGTGAAGATTGTAGACCCTGAGCATACAGTTCTGTGATGGGCTTCACTTTTGATAAGACTGAAAAGATATGTACAGTGTGAATTGAAAGTCTAATAGCTCATGTTCTTTTTTTCTGTTGGTGGGAATACACTTCTTCACTGTAGGTTGGGGTCTCTGTTGTGTGCTTAGATTGAAGGCCAGCTTTGATCTTGTGCAAGGAGATGTAAACTGAAAGTGCTAGTTTATTTTTTAATAGATGATTAAATACTAATGGCAATTTTATTTTTCAAGTTCTCTTTTTTTTTTAATGCCTTCAGCTGTTGAGCCTGTGCTGTCTGCAAACATTGGCTAAATCGACTAAGCACAGAATAGAAAGATGGCTTGCTCTGGTCATTGAAGTGCAGACAGTGTTTTAAACACAGTTAGTTCACAAAAAGCTATATATTTTAGGTTGAATAATAAAATACTGACTAGAAGAGGCATTCATTAATTTGTGCAAGATTCCAGGTTGTTCATTTTGTAATTTGTATTGGTGACTGTTTCTTAGATCTGCCTTCTGGTCCCAGAACAGAGAATACTTTTCTGGCGTTAGAAGAACTACATTCTGATTTAGTCTGTGGCGTTAGGTGGTAGAAATAGTATTTGGATTATATACAGTTACAATAGATCAATGTATTTTAGGCTGCATTTTGTGAAATTATAATGTGACCTTTCAGCTTGCACATAAATGCTGAGGGGAGAATAACTGCAATTTCTGGTGAATGAGCTGCATGGCTGTCCTAGCTTCCACATCCATTAGGTAGTGATAGGAAGATTAGAGATTGATAGAAGACCCCAGAAGTAGCTGTATCTTTCTGGAACCTCAGCTTGAGATGTAGAGTGATTTTTTAAAAAAAAAAAAAAACCCAGACCTGCTGGGACTTAGTGGTTTGGGTTGGGTGGAGAAGAAATTGCAGTGTGTTATTTGTGTGAAGAGGAAAGGCAAATTAAAACAGATTTTAATAAAGAAAAAAGTAAAAGGCAAAACATTGAGGAAAAGCTTGTTTGGGGTTGTTAGCTTGGAAAAAAAGGAGAGGTTATGTAATCTCTGCCTTTCCTACTTGATGATTTTTGAGCGTGTTGTGCAAGTTCATCAGTAAGTCTGTGTTCCGTAAGAGTTTGGTGAAAATCAGTCACCTGAGACAGTAGGCCTGGTGAGAGGCTGTTACTTGAGTTCAACCCTCTTATCACCAAGAATCTGCCTGAAACACTGATGCTAAACTGTAGCTGAAGAAAGGCAGGGGAAGAGGATACATAAGGGATTTCATTAGTGAAATCTATTAAGGCACAAAGGAACCCAATAATCTGCTTCCAAGCCATCTATTTGGCTCTGCTTGCACTACTGATTATTTTCTCAATCGGAACAGGTATGTTTTAGATGTAATTAAAGCATCTGTCTGGTTTCTAGGCAAGACAAAAATGAATACTACAGTCAGATGACAGAGAAAGTGGGCTGTACAGTAACATGCTATTTCAGCCTGGTATCAGGCGTTGTTGAAAATAGTTGACTGATAGCTTTTATTAGGCTGGATTTAATTTCTGTGTAAGCTGCCTAGATCAACTAATCACTTAGCCTTTGGTAGAAGGGCCTGTCCCCTGTTGGAAACCAGTTCTGCCCTCCTGGAGGGTCGGATGTGTAAAAACAGATTGTGTGATTTAGCATGTTCTTTAAATACTCAAGTAGCAAACTCCTTTCCACAAAGCTAATAGAAGTGCTCATGACTAGGCAACACTAGCTATGGTGAAAAATACAGGCTTGCTAATCAATAGTGAGTGTAATTGCTTCTTTATGTTGTCTCCAAAGCTTTGGGAGCCTCTGCAAGGCAACTTGTGTGCTGCTGGCTGAGGGATGCCAGACTGCTGCCGGCAGGAGGCACAGGTGCTGATGGAGGGGGCGGTTGGCTCCTTCCATGCAGCAGAAGGCCATTGAATGTCACTGTTGATTTTGTGGGTGTCTTTGAATGAAGTTATTAGTGATGGAGGAGAATAATAGCTCAACTTGCTTACTTACATCTCTGTCCTTGTGATGCAGCAGTTGTTTGCTAGCCTTGACCTAGTGAGATAAGTGACTGCATGTGAACAGCCCCACCGAGGTAATGAATTAAAAAGCTGGACTCTAAAAATAGAGCCTGATTCCTACTCTTTTATCTACTCACTCTCCAAGATGAAAAACAACCATCTCTGAGGGGGAAAAAACCCCACCATCTTCTTTGCCCTTGTATGGCTCTCTTCTTTTGCAGCACACACAGGTCTAGTTCTAAGAGTACCAAGCCAAAATACCTGTAGTGATGGAAACACTGCTTCAGACACACACACAAAAAAAGCAATTTGGATTTCAATTGGATGCTTTTTTTTTTCCTGGGACTTTGAGCAAGCACCAACTTTTTTATCCAATCCTTTTCAAGTAATTGCTTGAAATGTGTAAAGCCCTATAAAAGGATGGAGAGCCTGTGGGTTGTTCCCTTCATGTGTCAAAGTTCTGAATCAGACTCAATTTAATAATTACACACAGTGTTTAGCTTGTGAAGTCTAGCTCCCTAAGTTAGGAAGTGCCTGAGCTACACTGTCTACGCAACCTTTAATTGGGTGGCTATCCTGTTCTTGCCTAATATGCCAGAAAAGGCCTCTGGCAAAGCCAGGACTGGAACCCAGTTCTGGGCACCTTGCTGCTCTCTTAAATATCAGACAGCATGCTTTTCTTCGGTATCAAATGGTGTTCAATGATATCATATAATTACAGGCTCTTACATAATGAAGATGACATGTAATCTCATTAAATACTGTCAACTCTCCATCACTCAGGAAAATGGAGAGCTGGGGTATCCTGGAGATCAGTGAGCTCAGTAGGAGCAGATGAGTGATTAAATTAATCCTGGCTCTGTTAAGATCAATGCTGGCTGAGATTGCACTCTGAGGTGGAAGGTAGCCCCCTTCTGAGCTTGCTCAGGTCTCTCCAGGTTGCCCTCCTGTTACCAGGCTTTAGAAAAACTCTTGCTAGCTAGTATGTTGAACCTTAGCTGGCTCCTTAGGGGTTATGCAGTCTGGATCTTGTGAAAGGACAGTGGAGGCACACCTCTGGACCCAAGCTGACTGTCCACATGCAAATTGAGAAGTTCCCTTGGAAACACAAGAATCAAGAAGAACATCTAAGGAAAAAAAAGTTGAAGCAAGAAGTGTACAAATCAGCTGTCTTCCAGCAGGCCTTGTTAGTACCCTGGTGCTGCCAGGTGACAGGAATGCATTCCAGAGGAGGCTACAGCTAGCCAGGGTCCAGCTGGGTTCATCACTCAAGTTTGTGTGTTGCCATCCCTGCAGTGTACACCTGGCTGGACACAAGTCTCCTCAGTACAGAACTAGCCCTGTGTGCCTGTGTCTCTGGTGTCAATCTGCAACCCCAACAGACCAGGCGGCGGCTGCATGTTGCCAAACCCAGAGCAGAAGGGCAGATCTCGGTTGGTGCTGCAAATCGAAGGCTGTGAAAGGTGCTATGTCCAGCGCTCAAGCCCTTAGTGCGTCAATAGCCAGGATGGCAGGCAGAAACCAGGACCCTGTTACACTCTGCGTTGTGTTCACTCGTGTAACAAAATGAGTTGCTGTCCCCAGAGAGCTCATACACCAAGTGGAGGAAGTAGCTCATTAGTCTGCTGTTCACTCATTCATTTATTCATACATTTTTCTTCCAGCATTGTTTTTCTGTGACTAACAAGCAATTATTTGAACCCTTTCCTTGTATGAGAACCGTGGCCCTTCAGCTCATCCGCTGTTATGATCCACCTGCCTCTCTCATGGGTTTCATGATTAGTCAATAAGTTTAGATAGCAAGTTACACAACCTTTATAAATAATGTGTTTTGAGCTTTGTCTTTTCAGTTCATTCAGAGCTGTATATAAAAATGTTGCTGTGTTGTTTCCAACTATTTGGAAAGTGTTTTTGTCAATGCATGGTTAAAGTCACAGTGAAGCTTTTAAGTAAAATAGAAAATTTCAGATGATTTTCACTTTGTTTACAAATGGTGTTGGAGAACATTTGCCTATGATCTGTTTTTACAGAAAAAGACACAATAAGATTCAGCTACACAATAAAAGTTAAGGACAGTTAAATAAATTAGTTAATATTTAGAAATTTAGGAAAAGCGGTGGAAATAAAAGGAACTTCCTTGATTTTTTAAAAATAGATTTATACATACGTTATTTATACAAAATACATGATTCAGTTGGTTCTATTGAATCTGGACAATCTAGGTCCCAATCTTGGTGTAGGTAATTTTATTTCTGAAAGATGCCTGTTTGTCCATTCTTAATAAGCAGAGACTAAAAGCTCATATGAACTGATAATGAGATACTAAGTTTTTCATGTTAACGCCAATGATTTGTACTGGGAAGGTGATTGCTGCCTTTTATGTGTGATACACATTTTAGATTATACTTGCTGCTTGGGTTTTACCCAAACAGCGATTTTAAAGAAACAGTTATACCATATCCATGGGAAACACAAATTAATTACTGTAATGGAATACACTGGAAACCCAATTCTTAGATTTATGATGTTGTGGAGAAGAGAACTCACTGTGAACAACTGAATCACTGTTCTGACTCTTGAAGCTAAATGAAAAAACTCTGCTATAGTTGTTATTTTCATTGGCTAGTTTAATAAAAAATACAAGAAACATCAAACTGGAAAACATATGGCATACGTGAGTTCTATTTGCTCCAGTGATGGTCCCATCCATTTAGAACTGTAGACATTAAGACACCTCTCTAATAAATTATCTTGCCTTCTAGTAGGTGCCATTTTAGAAACCTTATGCCATTTTAATTGAAATAAAAGTAATTTTCAAATAAGAAAATAGTATATTTGTTTTGAGCCCAAATAATTACTTTAGCCAAATTATGACTGTGTGGAAATGAAATGCAAAACTGCAGTTTTGCCCAGATCATAACAAACACTGAAACTTGATGGGTTTCGCAGATTTTGCAAATCATCCTAAAGTCGTATTAATTGCATTTGTTTGAATATTGAATCATATGGTCCTTTAATATGAACTTTGTAATAGCCGTGAAGGCTGAAGCAATTTTGTTGTGTGTAGAGGAGAGAGACAGACAACTGGGGAAGTGATTACCTTTCATCTTACCCCCCTTTGGCCCCTGGAGTGGTAACCCTGGACCAGCTCTTTCAGCACCTACCAGCCAACCCAACCAGACCCATCTCGTTTCTCCTGGATTTGTTACAACCCTGTGCAACAGGCTGCTTCTTGCTGCTGACTCAGTTCTTGTTGTTGTTGTTGTTGTTCAATAAGAGTGAGATTGCCAAAGTTGTAGTTGTTTGGGTTTTTAAAAAATGAGCTTCTCAGCTTTGTGTGCCATATTGGATCTGACTGAACGGGAGTTAATTTCCCCCATAGCAGCCCTCCCAGTGCTGTGCTTTGCACTGAGATCTGGAAAGGTGCTGATAACACACCCATGTTGTGGCTGCTGCTGGGCAGGGCTCGCACTGCAACAAGGCTGTTTTTCCAACATTCCCCCTGCAGTGGGATGGGGTGGACAAGATCTTGGGAGGGGACACAACCAGGACAGCTGACCCAAAATGACCAAAGGGATAATCCATACCATATGACATCAATTTAAGTATAAAAGCTAGAAAAAGGAGAGGGGGGGCATCCACTTGTTCTCTGGTGTGACAGATATGCATTCGGAGCCCTGCTTCTTGGAAGAGGGGCCAACATCACCTGCTGATGGGAAGTAGAGAACAAATCTATGTTTTCTTTTTCTTCTGCATGCAGCCTTGCTTCACTTTTCATTAAAATTCCTTTGGCTTAACCCACGAGTTTCATCTTAGTTTCTTCCCCCTGGTCCAGCTGAGGGAGGGTGGGGTGTGTGTGATAGAGAAGTTTGGTGGGCACCTGGTGTCCAGCCAAGGTCAAACCAGCACGTGCCAACATTCTTGTCAGAACTGACTCCAGCTTTCTGTCAGGCGTGGTGGGGAGGAGAAGAGATGGGAGAGCAGTAAGTGTAAGTTGGCTAGCTCTGAGGCAGGAGACTTCCTAATTCAAAGATAGACCCAGTGTAATGTGGCCCACTGAGATTTGTGACCCAGGACTGGTTTTAGACTTGCCATCTTCTCCCCTCTGGCAGAGGGGAAGAGCGTGAGCTAATCAAGCCCCTCGCTCTGATGGCAGGAGCATGGATAAGGCATTTGGCAGTACTGGTCTCCCACCACGTGAATAGCCGTGCAGAGCCAGTTCAGAGGTCTGATGAGCATCGTGCCCACTTCTGACAGTGACCAGCAACAGGTGTTTGGAGAAAGGCTGGTGAGCACAGAGCAAGTACAGCCCCTCATGTAGCATCTCTAGTTCTCTGAAGAACAAGGCAAGGATTTCCTCACACTGTGATGGCCCTCGGATTGTCCTGCTCTGTAACTGCAGTGGGACCTGCGTGCCAGCAGCCACCCAGGACAGCTGCAAGCTGTGACATCCAGAGATAGCTGGGAACTCCCATGGGGCTTCTGGCTCAGCAGGAGTGCGAGCTGCATCCATACGCAGAATGGCATCTGAAGGTAGATAAAAAGAAAATGATTGCCTTGACTCACTGGTGCATCCTGTAATTTGAAATGGGAAGTGGAAATATAACCTGTTTTGATGGTCTGCTCCTGGAAGCTCACTGAACCAGAGACTTTCCAGATGACTCAGAGCAAGACAGTAGTTCACCAAGAACTGCTGTATCAAGGTTTTGTCAGGATTATATAACAAGCAGTTGTCCTTCACTGCTGATAAAATGCATTCTCTTCGAGACTGATGCTTACAATTGACCAGTTTCGAGGAACTGCAATAAAACAAAATGGCAAGTGCCTGGAGGCATTTTCAGGCTGCAGCTGAGCTCCTGCCTGGAACAGACCTAATAATCTGTTTCTAGACATGGTGCTACAGCTGTTCAGGAAGAGGAGATAAAATTTCACTACTAGCCTCATAATGCCACCCATTCCTTTGCAGTGCAATGCACAGTTTGTGTTTTGCATGGTGTACCTCTCTCTATTTAGCAAAAGCACTAGAACTAGTTCTGGAGAATGTACCTGTTTCTTCACAGATAAAATATCTAAGATTCAGAGAGTCATCTTTTTTATTTTTGGCAGTTGGGGCAAAGCTGACTTCTTTTGTGTGCTTGAGTTTTGCTATGTCTCTTTCAGTGCCTCTCCTGTAAAAGTTTGTACTGGATTTGGTGTTGGTGAAAGTTGTCAGTGTTTGCAGCTGGAGGTTAAGTAGATCCTTTCTATCCTCAGAAAAAAAGTGCATTCTCCCAGTTCAGAAACCAAAACCACAAAAACAAACAAACCACAAAATGACAAAAACAAACAAACAAACAAAAATCCCAACCAAAGAAACAGGAATGATCCTTATTGTTAATGTCTGGTATCACCTTTTGGAGAAGATAATTGATTGTGGCAGGGAGTCCCAAGAGTATTTTCAGTCCTTGGAGCTATTTTTGAGAACCTAACTAGGAGCTGTGTAGCTGTGTATATTCACTGATGCTCACATAACAATAGGTGTAGTGACCATGATGACTTTATTAAAACTGTAGGTAACTCACCAGGAGGTTCTGTTCATTTGCTCATGATCACTAGAAGGAATGAGAGAATTTGCTTCATTCCTTCTAGTTTCTAATGGTCTAGAGGAGAAAGTGGTTATACTGACTTACTGTAGAGAGCCAGGTTTTGCTGCATGTGAAACCGGTAGCTGAATCTGACTAAATGCATGTCTGTCTTTATTCATGAGGCTGATAATATCCAGCTCTGTTTCCATCACATCAAATATGAATAGTCCCTTAATAGGTATATCATTGTGTCAGGAGTAATCTGGGCAAGTCACTGAGGCATAGCACAGATGGGCCCGAGATTCAGGGCAGCCAGAAGAGGTCATTATTTCTACCGCTTGTACAATTGTCAAAACTACAAGTGTACATTAGTTTGGATCCACAGCAATATTTATATCTAGAGATATACAACAAATGTATTTCTAAGACCCTACAAACATAATTTGCATCTGACACTGGCATCTGACACTGGCATTACTGGATTATAACCATTTTGCTTTCAGTAAAGTTATTCCAGATTTATCTGGAATGCCAGTTATTTTAAGAAGCATTGTGCATTTGCAAAATAGTTTGAATACCTCAGGTTTGTTTCTAGTAAGCTTTCACTCTTGCAACCAATGCCTTGCATAGGATTTTACAAGAGAAACTACATTTTCTTTAACAGTTAAGTTTTTATAGCTGGAAGCAATTTTCTTTAGTGTAACATTTCAGAAGCCCTTTATGGCTAGCAATATTTCATTGAATGCCTGAAGATTGAGACCTACTGCATGACTTTATCATGTATAAAGCTTATTATCTGACATAATTTGGTGCATAGCAGGCTTATTTATTTAAAAGGTCACACAATCATATTTCACCACTGGTAATGGCATTTTTATCCATTTAATAGGTTTATCCTAAAGCATATTTATTCCTAATACATATTATTCTGAAGCCAGTTAATAACTTTAACTCTTCAGGGTCTTAGAAGAATAAAGAAGGCAGCATTTTGGAAGAAGCATCTCACCTGTTGGGCCTAACCAGGAGGAGACAAGGTCTGATACAATGTTCCATGTGTCATCTCATAATACAACTCAGCACCTTGAAGCATGGGGCCTTAAATGTGACTGCATCAGTGGATAAAGGGTGACTTGTGGATGGGATCTATCTGGACTTCTGCAAGGCCTTTGACACAGTCCCCCACAACATCCTACTCACCAAGTTGGAGAGGTACAGATTTGATGAGTGGACTGTTCAGTGGATAAGGAATTGGCGGGATGGCTGCATCCAGAGCGTAGTGATCAATGGCTCAAAGTCCGGATGGAGCTCGATGACAAGTGGTGTCCCTCAGGGGACATACCGGGACCTGTCTTGTTTAACATTTTTATCAATGATACAGACAGTGGGATTGAGTGCCCCATCAGCAAGTTAGCAGATGACACCAAGCTGAGTGGTTGCTGTGAATACACCATAAAGATGGGATGTCATCCAGAGGAACCTGGACAAGCTGGAGAGGTGGGCCCAGGTGAACCTCATGAGGTTCAACAGGAGCAAGTGCAGGGTCCTTCACCTGGGCCGGAACAATCCCCACTATCAATACAGGCTGGGGGAGGAGGTGATAGAGAGCAGCCCTTCAGAAAAAGACTTGGGAGTGCTGGTAGGCAAGAAGCTGGACATGAGGAGCTTGCAGTCCAGAGGGACAATCACATCCTGGGCTGCATCAAAAGAAGTGTGGCCTGCAGATGGAGAGAGGTGATTCTGACGTTCTACTCTGCTCTGGTGAGACCTCACCTGGAATACTGCATCCAGCTCTGGAGCTCTCAGCCCAGGAAGGACATGGACCTGATGGAGCAGGTCCAGAGGAGGGCCACAAGGATGATC